>JAZHYW010029711.1:0-11764 GCA_037355805.1 Ixodes ricinus | reverse complement strand
GGCTGGGCGTCGATTAAAACTTTTAACCCGATTAATCGCAACCTTTTAATCGATTAATTAATCGATTAATCGGTCTCGTTCATTTCCATGAATAATATTTAAAAAAGTGGTTGTGCCTTTGTTGAATATGTGACAAACGGCGCCATATAAAATTTGATTTCGAATCAACCTCAATGTGCAGTTTATAACAGCTCCAAGACACTCACACTACAGATTATTACTTCAGCTGCACGAGGCAAAGAAGTTCGTTGATATTCTCCGGCAAAAGCGACCTCCTTTGATTGTTCATAATAGTCTCTGCTGCTCTAAACGGACACTCGAACGGCGTTGAAGCGGCCGAGACACGTGTAACCTTCTGCAATTGTTTGGAGTTACAAATTTTGTTCCTACAGTTTGCTTTAGGATAAAATTCACCTAAAGTATGCCCTTCATACAGGTGTACTCGTCAAGATCTGCGTGTTGAAAGCGTTGGATTTTTACTTTTATCTATTACGCAAAATTTTACCGATTAACCTGTTAAAAATATTAATCGCGATTAAAGCATTAATCGATTAATCGGTAGGTTAATCGATCAATCGCCCAGCCCTAAAAATATTTCTAAGTTTGTGAAGTCGCGCAATTCGCAAGTCAATTTCGAGCCGTAAAAACACGTTTTTGTACGATATTGATGCTTAAATATAAAACATACAAACAAAATACACACTTTTTCGACTTGATTTTCGAGTAGACAACTATTATATCTACATTTTAACAAAAATAAAAAAAGAAAATGGCGTTTTTGAGAAAATCGATTGCAAAAATGGTACTTTTTGGTTTTCGCATAACATTAACGTAAACGGCCCGCAAAGGATATTTCATACAGCTGAGTCATTTTATAATATATATAAAGAGCGTGTTTTGGGCTCTCCGTAGACATAAAAAATATTGATGTAACCGAAGTAGATCGCCAGTATTTAATTGTCAAAGTTCGTCAACAATTAACCGAAAAGGCGTTTTTGACATTTTTACAGAAAAAAAAAAGCAAAACGCCTAAATTTTTTTTTATGGTATTAGAGCGCTTTAAATATGCTCACAGAGTGCTTGAAAAAAGTTAATATTATGTGGACTGAAAATCCACGGCGGGAGATCGAGCCAAACATCCGACCCACGACGGATGTGAAAAACGCTGCTTTCCGCTGCGGCCTCTTTTAAAATTCGTAAGTCGAGAACAAAAAATCTGACGAACTTGCGGTTTGTGGCTACTGCGTTTTTAGAGACGACGCCATAACATATATTTTTTTCAGCGAAATTACAAATTCGATCCTTTTTGCCTGCACGATTTGAGATGAAAACACCCATATACAGTATTCGCAACTTTCAGCGATGCTGGTACCGCGGTGTGAGAATCGCGCTCCCTAGCTCCTGGATGGTTGGCCTCTATAATAAATTGGCTTGCCTACACCTTCATTGCGTGAAAAATTAACGTAAGGCTCTAAAACAGCTCGTATAAATAAAAAACAGAATGACTTACGCGTCGCAGACCCAGCCTCGTACCGCTGTTCTACGATTATCATCCAGATGACAGCCATTTTGATAGGCACCAGTGCGCCCTCTATAGTGAAAGTTGCGAATATATCAGGGTGTCGAACCGGAACCGAACCGAACCGAAAACCGGAATCGAACCGGTATTTTTTCCGGAACTGAACCCGAACCCGAACCGTTATATTGTTATCGCGATGAACCCGAACCGGAACTGAACCAAAAAAATAACGGTTACCGGCTCATGTCAAAACGGTTCGGCCACGCGCTGTTGACAATGAATATGCTATCAATGCCATTTGTTTTTTAAGTGCCGTCAACTGACACACACCTCGCTTACATATTTTTCTTCTCCATTCAGTCTTAGGAATATAAACGCTGCATCCATGAATCTTGACAAACGCTGCATCCATGAATCTTGACATAGGAACCAGTATTGCGCTGGTCGCGGCTTGCACGGAAAAAAGAAAATTGGAAAACTGTGCAAAAAAAAAAACATCGCGTCACGGGATTTTATTTTTTTACAATCTCGTAAATCCTAAATGCTGCTGTGTGCTCATTTCATAACACGTTTCTAGAACGCGCGAGTTCTTGAAGCTTGCTTCCATCGGAATGAGAAAAGAAAAGGCTGTGGAGTTTGATAATGTTTGAGGGAGAGAAAGAAATTTTATTTACAGTTGAAATGAGCATTCATGAATTATATCTGCTCTTCGCTGCCCCAACCACCGGTCAGAGTATATCGAGCTATGAAGTGTCAAGATTTACATGCCGTATTTTTTCGTACCGGAAACTCGATAAATGCGGGAAAAAAAACAACAACAACAGGGATACAAACCCTAGTCGCTCGCGGAGAAGCGAAAGCTGCGCGCACTTTCGAATTTGACAAAGGATCTGCCGAGCTTCTGTTGCTTCCGTCGCCTGCCCAGCGTAGTCATGGGACTCAGAGCGGGCGCGTGCGCTCAAACCAACGCTCAGCAGACGCTGGAGTTAGCTCCCGTGACAGACAGCCCTGTCATCAGACAGTCGTTGTTTGCCGCTTGCATTGGCTACAGGCTTTATAAACGTTATGCACTACTAGTTTCGACGTTGTATCCCGTTTCGTATGTGCTGATTCCAGATGTTTTATTTGTAATTTATTTTGATGTTGCAATTTGTCATTTATAATTTCCGAACCGGTTCGCGAACCGGTTCAGCGCCCCGAACCGGTTTGCGAACCGGTTCGCGGATCGAATTAATCGAACCGGAACTGAACCGGAACAAAATAAATTTACCTGAACCTGAACCGTAACCGAACCCGTATTTTTTTCGGTTCGACACACTGATAATATATATTTAATATATATAATATATATATATATATATATATATATATATATATATATGGGTGATCTCATCTCAACTCAGGCACGGATTTAGGGTCAAATTTTTAATTTTGACGGAAAAAATACGTGTTTTGGGGCAATTCCTATAATCAAAGAAGACGCAAACGGGAATTTCGTCGGATTTTTTGTTCTCAAGTTATGGACCCTTGAAGCGGCCAAGGTGGAAACACGTTTTTCCAGCTTATCGGAGGTGCCATATTTCACTCCATCCCTTTTCCCTACTTTTTACGCTACATCAATATAACTTCTTTTGGGAACACTCTAGACATAGGCTTTTTAAGCGAATTAAGCGTCTAGGTCATAACATTCATAATGATTTTTTTATTTGTGAAACCGCCTCTCTGCGACGATATTTGACTAAGTTTAGCAAGCTGTGGTGTGTGAACAAATCAACATATTTTTATGATATATCACCGTAAAGCTCCAATGAAGCTCTTTCTTTCGAGTATAATTTCAGCATATTGCGATAAGCATATCATGCGCTACATGTGCCTGAAGAACGAAAATTTCGAAAAACTGGCAAGTTTGAAATCGATTTTCTTTAAAAAAACCCACATTTTATTTTCTTTATTTTTTATTCAGAGTTAGTTAATATAGTAGTCTTTCAGAAACTACCAACAGAAATTGTAATATATTGTTTGTATGACCGCTATTAAGACTCGAATCTTGTGCTATGAGCGTTTTGAACAGGACTTCGCACAGGCGCTCTGTGAAGCAGAATTTTGGCCTATGTAAGGTTTTCTATTTATCGTTAGCAGTTACCTCAATATCCAACCATAAACATGAATAAACTTTGGAGTAGTGTACTTAAAAAAAATACTTCGAAGTCCGTATCCACAAGTGCGGGTATATTGACAGTTGTTGCAACATATTAACAGATGTTGGCACCTGCTCCAAAAAGCGTCAGTCTTCTCGATACAATATTTTGCTTACTACAAAACCTGCTACAAAACGTCAAATGCTGCTTCTATCACTATAATTACCCCAAGACCATTCATTTTTTAATGCGAATAGCATTCTTTGGATACTTCACGCACTTTTCGTCTATGTATCTATCTATCTATCTATCTATCTATCTATCTGGCTATCTAACCTCTTACGCCGCGGGTCGATAAATAAATAAAAAAGACCGGCGCCGGCTGGGATTCGAACCGTTGACCCTTTGATCAGCAGGCAGACGCGCTAACCACAGAGCTATGAAGGCATTTTTTTTTGTATTTATTGCATGGGAAGGTGACAGGACAAACGGCAAGCATACAGTTCGACAAAGTTATCACTTATAAGCATAACAATACAAGCAATTAAACGGTTCTTGATCACATCAAAGTATTGTTATCGGTTTATGCTCGGGAAACGAAGAAAGGATTCAAAATGAATGACATAGCTAAAAATCAGGAAGATGGAGACATCGATCAATGAGAGCATACCAGTCTGGGCGTTCCTTAAGATGATCCAACACATTTCTCGCGTGCGATACAGTTTCTATAAAATTTGATTTTGTAGTCCGGGGCGGATCGGCATTTCTGTCGATCATTCTTGTCTTCCAGAGACTATGCAAACCCATCAGCGTGAACAAATCATAAGGAAAACTATCGTTGGGTTTTAGAGGTAAAAACCGGATTGTGTAGGCGTTGACGTCCAAATCCTTTTTCAGTGTTCTCTGTAGGACATCCCAGAAGAGGTAGGCGTCAGTGCAGAATATAAAACAATGTTCTATAGTTTCTGGTTGGTTACAAAGACGGCAATTCACTGACCATGGTACAAAAATTCCTCGTTCGCGAAGCCAGGGTTTCACAGGCAACGTTGAAGTGTGAAGTTTAAAGAAAAATGACTTTGCGTTAGGTGAGACACGCAATTTTCGGACACGCGTAAGAACATCTTGTCCTGGTCCATGGTTGAATATGCTTCGATACAAAGGTACAGGAAAAGTTATGTCAAGAAGATCGGCATATAATGCTTTGCGTGTAATCGTAAATAAATATTCCAAAGAAAAACGGGTTCTTAGAAACTCTATTGCGTTTACTACTTCTCTGAGGAATCCCAAGGGACGTGATGTGCCCGCCGATACCGATGAAACCACCAAATAAGGTAAAGCATCTGAGAGTTCTACCTGTAGGTAAGTACGAAGGAAATGATGTGTTGTTGTTCTAAAGAATAGAAAACGAGTTATTACTTGTTTTAAAAAGATATGTAATAGTCCGAGACCACCGAGATCAACAGGGCGAAAAAGATTGTCTCGTCGCATAGGTTCCCAGGTGGAGTTCCACACGAAAGTAGCAAAAACCCTGTGAAATTTTTGAATGTGGGTTCTGGCACAGCAAATAACCTGAAGGATATACCAAAGTTTCGCTGCAAGAAAAATATTACACGCTTTCGCTCGCCCAAAAACGGACCACTGATTTGTTTTCATAATGTTAGCTTGACTTTTGATTTTTGCCACTCGTTCTGTCCAGTAGTGGCCATTGTTCCGAATACAATTGAGGGGGACTCCTAAGTACTGGGGAGCGACGCGAGTCCACGATATGCCAGCATATTCTGAGGGTGTTGTGGCCCATTGCCCGCACCAGAAGCCAACGCATTTCGTCTTGTTAATAAGAGCACCGGTAGCATCACAGAAGTTTTGAGTTAAATTGAAGACATTATCTATGCTTCGCTTATCAGCACAAAAAAAGGCAATATCGTCGGCGTATGCTAACACCTTAACCTCTGTGGAGTAGAAATGATAACCTTCCACGGTAGGGTTTCTGAGCACGCTTAAGCACAAGGGTTCCAGATATAGAGAAAATAAAAGAGGGGATAAGGGGCATCCTTGTTTGACCGATGATTCTAGTCGAATTGGACTTGAAAGCGAACCGTTGATTATCAGCCTCGTGGCACAGTTGCGGTAACACATCTCAATACCTTTCAAGATTGTGGATCCTGGGTTTACATGACGAAGAATATCGAAGAGGAAAGCGTGGGACACCCGGTCGAATGCCTTCGCCAAGTCTACTTGCACCATGGCAACTTGTCCAGCATGCAGAACGCAGGTTTCTATTACTGCACGTGCCACGTGTATGTTGGTTTGTATGCATCGCCTCTTAATTCCGCAGGTCTGGTGGTCACCAACAAGACTGGACGTAACAAACTGAAGTCTTTTTGTCAGAATTTTAGCGAAAATTTTATAGTCCACATTGCATAAAGTAATTGGCCGGTAGCTTTCAGCGTGAATGAGTTTATCGGGATCTTTACTTTTGGGAATCAAGACCGTGTGGCTGTTATAAAATGTAGGCGGCAAGGCTCCCACTTCATAAGCCTCCAAGAAGACCTCGAGTAGAAAAGGGCATAGCTGCTCTTTGTACTTCTTGTAAAATTCGGATGGGAGTCCATCAGGTCCTGGTGTTTTAGAGTATGGTAGATGATCTACCGCCCATTGAACCTCTTCTAGCGTTATTGGTCCGCTAAGCAGGTCGCGTTGAAGCTGGTCAACCTGGGGCATCAAAGAAACCAAGGGCTTTGCTAATTGATTGTCTACGAATTGTTTGTGCCCAAAGAGGTTTTGGTAATGGAACTCAAACGTTTTCATAATGTCGTCTTCGTCTGTTGAGAGCGTCCCATTACAATTTAAAAGCTTAATTTTCTTTGAAAGTCCATTTCGCATCTCGTCGTCGATTGCGCGACGCGAAGGTGTCTCAGAGGATAGAAATCGTTTGCACCTAGACCGTACTAGTGCACCATGGTAACGGTTTTGTTCATAACGCTGTATCTGACATTTAACGCGTGTAATTTCTTCCTGAAACAAGCCGGGTGTTTCACACTCCAGCTCATAAAGAATGTGTAAATTTTTCAAAAGGGTAGATTCTTCTTTCTTTGCATGAAACGATGCAATGCACGCGCATTCAATTGCCTCGTTTTTAACCTCCTGCTTGAAAGAGTCCCACTGAGCAAAAATGCCGAATTTATGATTTGTTGTTGCTTTGTTGAAACATTCGCGCACACGCTCTTCGAAATCTGTGTTCTCTAAAAGTCTCGTGTTAAATTTCCACAAAGCCCATTTTGGTTTTGCCTTACGTTGCGCGTCTGTTCCGATACGGACGCTTACAAGGCAATGATCTGAAAACGAAACTGGTTTCACGTCATATGCAGTCACATGTGAAAAAAGTGAACTTGAAACGTAAATACGATCAAGCCTGGCATTACATGAAGCTTGGAGGTGGGTGTATCGGAAAGTATTACATTGAGAGGCTCCAACATCAAATAGGTGATATTCATATGTGAGGGTGTTGAGAGTGTCAGCACTTCTGTCAGGTCGTGAAGGGAGTGTTGATCTATCGTTTATATTACAGACACAATTAAAGTCGCCGAACAAAATAATTTGTTTGTCGGTATCTAAGTATGGGGCAAGGTTTTCAAAGAAAGAGCATCGCTGTCGAACGTCGTTATGAGCATAAATACAGATTAATCGCCAGTATGTGCCATGTAACGAGAAGTCGCAGCATATCAACCTTCCGTCATCATCGACGGCGTGTGAGAGTGACGTATATCCTAGCCTCTTCCTTAAAAACAAAAGACACCCTCCCGACAACCCATCAGCATGACTAACACATACCTCGTAATTTGAGAGGAAAGGGTCCAGTGCACGAGCCGTGTCCTCATCAGACGATATTTTTGTCTCCTGGACGGCAACAAAATCGACCTGTTCTTTTGAGAAGAGCCTATACAATTGCGATTGTCGTGCACGTGAACACAGTCCTCTGACGTTCATGGTAGCGAAGCTGAGGGGAGGGAATGCCAGGGAGATGTTAGTTAGGGGGGCAGTGCATCGCCATCTTTGACCACGCGGTCAGGCTGTGGGGTCTTGCTGTGTGGGTGTTCCCGCACCGTGGACGGCTTGCGTTTCACGTCACCTCCCTCGTCGTTCTTGTCTTCTGAGTCACCTGGTATAGATGACTGGGACGTAGTCGTTGTTGAAGGAGCGGGCCGTTTGACGGGTGCTCCGCTGTACGGGGTGGGACGTTCTCGTCGAGGTAGCAGATGGGGTCACTCAGTTCATCCTAAGATACTTGATCCCAGGACACTTCATCCCAGACACTTTATACCAAAGGTGTTTCATCCCAAAACGTTTCATCCCAAGATGTTTCATCCCACGAACATTACATGCCAGGATATTTCATACTTTGGAGTGGCTCTGCCGCACTTCATCCCCAGACGCGTCATCCCAGGAATGTTCACCCCGGTCACTTCATACCAAAGTCATTTCATCCCAAGATGTTTCTTCCCAAGACGTTCCATGCCAATGACATGAAATACCAAGGCATTTCATACCAGAATAATTTGGGGCACCCATGAGTTGCTGAGCTCGAGCAAGAAGAAATCTTAGACTATTCTTTGCGCACCATCGAAGTCGTCATGTTCATGTAAAAATATGTCACATTTCGCCGGCTGCAGCACTCAAATGAACATCATTTTGGGGTGTGCATAGCAGTGCCCACAGACAACTCGATACTAGACTTCAGCGAAAGTCGGCCCATTCAACTTAGAGCTTTCTTCTCTTTTTGTATTCTTCCCTCTCATTCATTCACTTACTTCGATCCGTATATGCAGTGCGGCTGTAATGGTCAGATGTATTTCTTATGAAAACTGCAAACCGCAACAAACCGCAATACTGGGGATTGATGTCACTTGAAAAACGGCCGAAAGGTATCGTTCCAAGACAACCTTCACCAGAAATATAGAAATTTAAAACGTTTATTTTGCAATAACCCACCCATAAGAGCAAAACCTTAACAAGACGCCAAATTTCGGGCTAATAGGCTCTTGCGAGCACACAATTCTGGCCAATACACTCAAGAATCGCTAAGTACGTAGCACGAGCACGCATTGAGAAAGCTGTCTCCGTCTCTGTTGTTATAGTCATCCAGGATCCGGCATAGACGCTTTTGGACTGCATGCTCGTACTCCTTCTTCGTGTATAGCGGTGGCTAATGACCCACGTCCAGCTGAATGGCTATCGCGTTCACACGGACTTGTTCGGAGAGAAGCGCATCCAACAACTTAAATACTGTAGGATGGGATGCACCGATAGAATTTTGAAAGACCCGGTGCCAGCTTTCAACGCTAATGTTGGTTCTGGGAAGGCTGACCTCTGTCACGCGCTTGCAATTCCACATGGATATTGGAAACCTTGGGTCCTTGTGGGGTCGACCGACCAAGGTATTCTCAAAGTAGTCTAAGAACTCTTGGTGCTGCTCCGTGCGTCCAAACAAGTACAGCAGCTGTTTTGCGAGCATGCGATATCTGTCGCAGACGTCGAACACATCGCAGAAGCACAGTGCGATAAATTTCTTAGGGGATGAGATGATAGCTGGAATCATCAATAAACCACGTGTGCATGCCGAGCTCTTGAATTCGGCGCCAGATGCTTTGCGCGAAATGAAATAAGCATCCATGGACCTCGACGTCAGGAATGCATTGCTGAAAAGCATTCTCTTCAGCCTTTTCGAAGCCCATAACTACTGTGTGCATTTGTCGTGGGCTTGAAGTGGCATCGTCAATAGCCTCAAGTAGCATGCGCGTTGCTCTCTTGTACGAGTACGTCGCTTCGCGCTTGTTTGGCAAGAGGCAGTAAACAAGGGGAAGCACTCTGCCTTTGTAGAGGCCATGAACAACCCAAAGCTGGTAAAACATCTCTGGTGCTACTTTAAATGTGCCGTCATACAACCAGGTTTCGCAGGTGTTTAAGCGGCACAGGTCCGTGTTACAGGCGAAAATTATTATTCTTTCCGAGTCAATACAGCCCGTGTCCCCTGCGAAAAATACTTCAGGTGACGCTGTTCTTGTCATGCGCAGATGTTCAGGTACAATTATGCCTTCGATTCGGTGGGGAACTTGAGCTCCGCCATGGGCTTCGCGTCGAACTCTGTTCACCTTCCTTTCCAGTGATGACAGCTTGGGGAGCTTCGCGATAGTGGCCTGTCTTGCCCCTTGTAGGCAGGCGGCCACGACGTTCCGAGGGTGTCGTGGGAACGCTTGGCTGCAGTTTTGATCTTATCTTGTAAACGCACCGCAGCGACATTTTCTGGACTCGGTAGATGGCAAGTGTCTCCTTGTGTCACAGTGGTCGTCTCACCTGCAGTAACAGCTCGTCCCCGGCAACCCTCCAGGAATTTCTCGCATCTCCATGCCGTCTTCTCGTCGTTGGACCTGTGCTTGGTGTGCAGGTAACCTTCGAAGCAGAGCTTCGGCGATCCTCGACGAGAAGCCACAAAGGTGGCCATGTTCTATATAGAAACTCGATAGCAATCAATGAGTCGGGCCGGCTGGACTGTTCGACTGATGGAAGCTCGATGCCAAGTGCAGGACGGTCTTACGTGGCACGGGTGACAATAGAAGAAAGACGAAGTGCATATGTCGGCTCCGCGCGTGAAAAACTGATTTTATAACTTCTTCTTCTAGGGAGAAGACTTTGTGGTATAAAATATCCAGGTATGAAATGTCCTTGGTATGAAGCGTCTTGGGATGAGACGTGTCGGGATAGAACGTTTCTGGTATGAAGTGTCCGGGATAAACAGTCCTGGAATGAAATGGCCTGGGATGAAGTGAGTGGCCCTTTAACGGGCTGAACCGTATGGACTATTCTGGCATCAAATGTCGTGGTATGGATTGTCCATGGGATGAACTGTCTTGGGGTGAAACATCCTGGGATGAAATGACTTTGGTATGATGTGTCTGGGATGAACTTTCCTGGGATGAGGTGACTTGGGATGAAGTGTGGTAGAGCCGTAGCAGATGTTGGAGAGAAAGCTCCGGAGTCGTTTAAGGAGGAATTCGCTATTTGGCCAATCTTCCTTTCTTGCCTTGATTGTGCTTCCTTGCGTTACCGGGCCTGGCACTGCGTTAGGTGTCGTCTTCTCAGGGCTGACGGACTGTGACTGCTGTGTCAAAATTTGCAGCTCAGTTTTCGCTGTCGAGGAAGTGGGAGTGATGACCTCTCCTGTTGCGTCGACAACCTCGCTGATGTCCATGAGGTGTTCCTGGACAATGTCGTCAGTCGGGCTTCTTGATTGGCTAAGCTTGTCTGCGTAGGTCATCACACACTCACTCGTAGCGTGGCCATAACGGCGGCACTCCCCGCATCGTGGGGTTCTACACTCACGACGGATGTGACCTATGCGATTACATCGAAGGCATAGTGGAGGGCGGCCCGGCACGAGCACCAAGCTTCGGCAGCCAAAGACTGTGAGCTGGTGTGGAAGTTGGCTTGCGTTCATCCCTTCCCGAAGCGTCAAGGTCACTTCTTTGTTGAGCGTCTCCATCTGTTCCATTCCGGCGCATCTCCACTTTTCCTTTACGATGGAACGAACTGTACCGAATGGTGCCAGCGCTTCCTCGATACGTTGACTTTCCATGTGGACGGGAAGCCATAATAGCTTCAGTTTTATGTCTCTGGTGTCCGGGTCGATAATCAGGCACCTGCGTCCCTTTACGCGTAGTTCAGCTTTGTTGACGAGCTTGGCCTTCGCGTGTGCACTTGCGCAAGTCACCATCCATACGTGACTCATCTGGAATTGGCCTATCCCGATGATTTCCTGGCTATCGACCACGTCTCGTAAGGCGTCTCGGAAGTCCGGTGCTCTATATGGCCTCGCTGCCAGATCTCCGTGCAGAAATACCGAATTCAGGCTCAAATTACCTGTAGGTAGACGGGGTAGAACGGTCCGGTACTCGTCAGTCGTCATTTCAGTGATACTGGCCGAAGCCTCAGCAGTTCCCCGGCCTGTGGCCGGTGTATTTTCACTGGAGAGCATCGAAAAGCGACCGTTTCGAACGGCGTCTTCTTCTTTCTCCAGCTATGAAGGCAGTCATTCAACGCACTCTAAACAGTT
>JAZHYW010029709.1:0-16430 GCA_037355805.1 Ixodes ricinus | reverse complement strand
ATTCAAGTTCGACCGGTTTGCCGGTCAAGTAATCATTATAAGTTAAAATTCCTGCCTAAATCGCTATATTTCGTGCCATTAGCCGGTGACAAAATGTCTCTTCCCAAAAATTGCAAAGCTTGTTCTATAAACTAGATGAAGAACGATAGGAGTTTAACATATTCCGAGTTAGTGCGGCCTAAGCTAGGGACATCGTGACTTCATTATTCTCTACGATAGAGCAGGACCCCTGCGCAGCCTTTCTTGGTTGTAAAGAATGTCCCCTGGTGCAGACGTTTGCCTGAAAGCCCCTATAATAAAGAGAAGCTAGCTGAATTTAAGTTGTAGGCGCCGAGCGCCAAGAAGAGAAGAAGAGGAGCGCAAGGTCGGGTAGCGCGCGACACTCGACAGAGCGTGTAGTACGGCCGATGATCTCGGTGGGTACCGAAGATATCCCTCATAGCATTAGATATTGTAAAGTGTAAATAGCTGTAAATAAATGTGTAGGACCTACAATTGGTCCCTACAGAAGTAAAGATATGTAGTCGTTTTATGTTGTTGCGCCTCTTCCGGAACTTAGAACTACTATTGATACATTATTACAAAAAATTAAGGTTATTAATTGTGTTCCGGAACTCTTTTCAGTTTGTGATTTGGAAGACATCATTGAGCTGGGAAGTCGGCTTGAACACCTTGCGTTTTAGAAACAAAATATCCAGGACGGCTGTGCTTCCAAAGATCAGAATTAATTTGTAGATTAGTTGGACGTTGATGTTTCGAAGGGACATTAATTTTTCGTTCGTATTACTTTGGATGATTTGCAATTCTCAAAAAGGGCTGACATTCATCAGTTCTGTAATGGAGAATATAACAAGTGAAATATATAAAAATCGTTACACAAGTTATGTTTTTTGTCTTTTATTATAATGCAGACACAGGCAGCTTCACTTTTATCTGACATCAACTGTACAAAAATCAATAAAACAAAGGGCACGATAAATGTATTAAATATATATAATACCGCTCGTTCCCACTTTTTTATATTAGCTATTGATGCAGGAGATTTTGCCAAACAATATTCAAAACCCTGCTGAAGTAGGGGGCAATATTCGCGCGGTTTACATTTATCGTGCTGAAAATCACCAGAAAAGCTGAGCAAATAATAGTTTGCAAGATTAGAAAACTGGACTATCATGGGCTGCCAATATTGGCAAGAACTGAAGCCCAAGCGACGCAGCGAGGTGATGCTTGCAGCTACTGCAAGACCTTAATACTTGTGCCATAAAGTCACAGGAGGCGTAGAGCAGTTTAATAAAAACCGTGAAGAAAAAAAAACAGCAAGTCCATTCAAGCAGACATTAACGAATTTGGAAGTCGACTGCTTCTTGTTGTGAGTAAAGTTTCTGCGCTTGAAATAATCGACCACGACTTTCAACAGATGCAGGGCGTCACTGAGGCTTTGTAGAACGATACCGTTAACTTACTCGAGCGTCGCAATGACCCGGAAGATCGTTCAAGACGTGATAACCTCAATATTCATGGTCTTCACGATGTTCCGTCAGAAACATGGGCGCAAAGCGAAACGAAAGTTCTCGAGCTCATTTCCCGTTCCCTTCAGCTCCTAAGTAACTCCAGATTGCATTGAGCGCGCACATCGAATCAGCTCATTTATTCCTACCAGATGTCGCCCGCTAGTTATAAAGTTTTCATGCTCTAAGGTCAAGGACAAGGTACTCTACTTGCGACTAAAATTAAAAGGAAGCACGACGTATATCACTGAAGATTTTGTTCCGGCTACTCGTATTGCCAGGAAAAACTAATCCAACTTGGTAAAGCCACGAATTGCCGATATCAGCTGCGGTATAACAATCGTCATGTCAACAAACGGTGCTACATGTACAACGCGACTACTGATACGGTTTTCGAGCTCAGTTCCGCCCCCGATGTGCGCGCGAGGGATAACAACGAGATTGTTCCAACTAACCTAACACCTGCATCATCGTAACGAGTTGCGAGGGGTGAGTGTCGTACTAATAAAAGTAAACATTTGTTAGTACTTTTATGTAATATAAGGAGTGTTTTACGTCATAGGGATGACTTATGCTCTGCTGTAGACTCGTCCAGTGCTGATATGTGGTTTTAACCGAAACGTGGCTTTCGTCTTGTGTTAAAATTCTGAAATATTTTGTTGTTAAGAAAAGTTTCAAAGTTTATCGTTGCGATAGAGGCGAAAGGACTAGTGGCGGTGTGTTAATCGCAATGGCAAGTCAAATTGAATTGGTTTTGTGTGCGTTTGAATAGCGAATAGGAAATAACATGGGTTTGTTTGCATTTGAATCACCAGAAACCTATTTTGGGCGTATGCTATTGTCCGCCATCTAAGAATCATTCCTTCGTTACCAGTCTTCATGGCGCAAGAAACTCATTATTGATGCACTTTCCTTCTGTTCAAATCATTATTTTGGGTGACTTTAACTACCCAAATATAGTCTGGACTGGCTTGCATGCTTACAGTCACCCATTTTGATCAGACGCGACGGACTTCATAAACTTGTGTAACGATTTCAGCTTCCGTCAATTGGTGACTCTTCCTTCTAGAATTACCCATACAACAGCCAACATATTATATATAATTTTAACAACGTCATCTTCCTTAATATCTTAACTTAGCACCATGCAGGGCATAAGTGATCACTCATTAATACATTTTGTCATCGATGTTCCCGTTAGAAATGCTCCAAAGAATCAGAAAAATAAATACTCGACTACGCTAAAGGTAACTTCGAGTACATCAGCAGTGAACTTTCTCTTTTTCTCGATGATTACTTGCCGCTCTTTTCGGAACGCTCAATTCATAAAAATAGGGAGATATCTAAATTGCAGGTTGTGCATCTTACTAATACATATATACCTTTGCGCAATATTTCCATTTTCCCGCTAACGCCATGGTTTAACACCGCATTAAAAAGGATTTATAACAAAAAAAAGTATAAATCTCGAGCAGCTAAATTTTCAAATGTTGACTCTAAATGATCTGTATACCATATTGCTGCCAATAATTATAAAAGCGCTATTGCAAATGCGAACTAAACAATAAAATCGTCAATATCATTGTTTAGTTCATCGGGAAATGCTGTGCATTTTAGTGAGTGTGCCCTTGTTTTAAACTCCGCCTTTGCGGCTCTAATTTCAGACGTTAACGGGTCATCTTTACCTCCATTTTAACATACTGGATTTGTGCCTATGTACCCTGTTGCAATTGATGCTTGCGGAATTGTTAATGTAATCGATATTTAAAAAAATATCGTGTTCTGCGGGAGTAGATGCTATTAATTCAAAATTCCTAAGATGTACGTACCAAAGAATATTCTTCTATGATACTTTATAAACTATTTAATCAGTCTCTTAATATGAGGGTGTTTACCTGACGACTGGAAGGAGGGAAAGCTGATGCCGATATACAAAACGGGTGATCAACATTCTTCTTCTAATTACCGCCCCATATCACTAGCAAGCATCCTTTGCAAAATACTTGAGCGTATCCTTTTTTCACATTTCTTTCTTCTGGAGTCTAATAACTCCTTTTATTCCGCCCAAACCGGTTTTCGTAAGTCATTTTCATGTAAACCCCAGCTACTAACTTTCACTAACGACCTTCACCTTATCCTTCATCGAAGTTCCCAAGCTGACTGCATATTCCTGGATTTCGCTAAATCATTTAATAAGGCATCACATAGTCTACTACTTCATAAACTAAGCAAACTCAGTATTGATTCCGGTACATTATATTGGATTCACGCCTTCCTAACTAACCGGTCTCAGTTTGCATTTGCGAATGACATGTCTTCCCCTTCAGCTTTCGTGACGTCCGGGGTGCCGCAGGGTTCTGTACTTGGTCCTCTTCTTTTCCTTATATATGTCAATATCTTACCCTCCAATGTTTCATCTTCAATTAGCTTGTTTGCTGACGACCCGTGTTATATATCGTGAAGTGACTAACAAATTCGATGTATCTCCTCTTCAGTGTGACCTTGACCGTGTATCTGAATGGTGTGACTTATAGCCGTATGCAGCTTAACACTAACAAATGTAAGGTAATGAGGGTTTCTCGGCTTCACAGTGATGTCTCTTGTTGTTACCTGAACCATACTCCTTTACAACAAGTAACAACCTACAAATATTTGGGAGTTCATATTTCCCCCAATCTGTCCTGGGAAACTCATATTCAATACGTAACAAGTAACGCCAATCGTATGCTGGGTTTCTTAAAACGAAAGTTTTCAGCAGCCCCCTCATCGCTTAAACTACTTCTTTACAAAACGCTTGTTCGCACTAAACTAGAATAGGCCTCTTCGATTTGAGTACCCCGGTACTGACGTATTAACATCTGCAGTTCAAGCAATTCAAAATAGATTCGTCCGATTCATACTCACTAATTATCACCGCACTGGCAGCGTAACATCCATGAAATCAAGTTTGAACCTGCCTGATCTTGCATCACGTAGAGAAGTTTCCGTGTTTCCGTTTGTGCCTGTTTCACAAAATCTACTACCACAATCATACTTTGCGTGACAATTAAGCTATTAGCATCTCTCTTTTACATATCACCACGCCTCGATCACCGACGCAATATGGGCGTAGCTTCATGTAACACTACTACTTTTCACAATTCATTCATACCCCGAACCACAGTGTTGTGGAACCACCTTCCAGCGTCTGTGGTATAAATATCAGAAAGCGTCGCTTTAAAAAATGCTTTAACAATGTTCACATTTCAGCGTTTCACTAATATGTACTTTTTGTTTTGCATTCATAGCTTGTTATTTATTTTATGTTGTTGTAATTCCAGTGATGTAACCCGCTCCCCTTTGTAATGCCTTCGGGCCCTAAGGGAACTTTTAAATATAAATAAATTAATTATATAATAAATAAACTGCTATGCAACTAGATAACTGCATTGTATATATTGGTCTGTGATTAAATTGTAATATTGCAAAAGTCCGAATATAAATAGGCAACCTTATTACACTGAAACGACGTATCATGTGATACCAATATCAGAAAATCGTGGCATAATATCGGATACTAATCTCGGAAAACCTGGCGTATCACTCGGTACCAATATCGGAAATCTTGGCCTCTCTTCAGACACAACTATTAGAAATCCTGTAGTGTTTTTTGGGGATTTCATATTAAAAATGATGGCGTAATGTTGGTTACATATATTTGTATTTAATTGGATAAATTAGAATGCCCATATCGGGCTAATAATGGAAGTAACTCTGGCGATGATAAATCCTTGGAGAAGGGGAACAAAGTGGACAAAGGACAAACAGAAATTTGTGTTTGTCCCTCGTACCCGTTGTTCCCCTTCTCCAGAGATTTATTATCGCCATTCTTGTCCAGCTCGATCGCTTTCACCTTTGCATTAATTGCATTGTCAACTGTCACCCTGGATTGGCATTGGCCCATTCAAAGAAATTATTTGGCCCAACGTTGAAGTGGGTTCCACAACAAGACTGGGTCCAATATTCGAATCCAATCGATACAATACTGTTCCGAAAATGGGCAGCCCTGTTGTGATGTCAGGTAAGATCATGAAGTTCTTTTACTATTTAGCTTTTTTTCCCTCCTTGCTGTCTTTGATACTAATCTCGAGAGCTAATGGCCTGTGGAGGGCAGGGGGGAGGGGGGGGGGAGTGCGGCGATTAGGATGGAGTGCAAAAAAAGCACATATAAAACTAAGCTAGGTACATCGTGACATCATATACCCTATGTAAGGGCGGACCCACTGTGCAGCCTTTGCCGGTCGCGAAAATGCCTCGCTGGTGCCGACATCGTATTGCGAAGCCCCTGTAATGAAGGCAAGCTAGATTAATCTGAGTGAAGGTTGTCCCTTTTGTTCTTAAGGAGGTCGTATTTTATATAATATCCTGCCATTACAACTTAGTTCAAGTCACTGGAAACGGCTATTCAGAGTTTTGAAAAAGACTATACAATTAGAGTTCCTTTTTTTAATATTCATGTGCACTTTTGAGAAACTTTGAGAAATTAGGTGCGTTTGTCCACTAATTTAAGAACTAAAATAATGGCTAAGCATACTTTTCTTATATTATCGTAAAATTGTATTTAATGGTAATCATTTAATTGGAATTTGCGTGGCTTTATTTGTAGTAGTTTGTTGCTAAACAAATTTGGGAATGCGTCTGCAAAGGGTGTTTATTTGACATGTTTCAGAATCTTTTCGAATATAATTTTTGATTATACTCTTTATTATTATATGTACATGTCATATATTCCTTCAAAAAATAAGAGTTGAAAAACATAATACAGCGTGCATGCTTCGGTTGAACATTTTTCAACATTCAACATTTAATTTCAAATCAACATTCAACATTTCAACATTTTTTCTATATCCGGAAGAAAATTAGCTAAGGCGCTGGCATATAGCTGAATGATACTCCTAAGTGCATGAGTTTAACATATATTTGCTTTCATAAATATATATAAAAAATATGACCCAAACCATCATTGCATGATCTGACGTGGAAACGCTCTAGAGTACTACAAAGATTGCGGAATTTATTTTACCTTAACAAAAGTCTGGCAACTCTGCAATACACACTCTGGCAACTGGTGATCGTTCGTATATTGAATACCTTGTTATTATAATTCTAAACGTTACCGTATTTTACTGTCGCCTCAGGATTATACGAGGCAAAAACTTTCATTAACAAAAGCAATGATTACGACACTTTCAATTCCGAAGTAAAGCCGCATGTGGCCGAGCGTTGGCATGAACATTCATCTAGCTCACCGTCGCTTTAAAGATGGCGAATATAAACAAAAATATATATATTTGCTCCCAGACAATGGTCTATTTGATAGAAACTGAGAAATCGCATGAAATAATATTGTTTTGTAAATTTGTCAAAGCAATAAAAATGGGAAGACATATTTTTTACCAACCGCAGTATTTTAATCCCTGATTATGGCGGTGGAAGATGAAATTGGGCATATTAAATATATCAAATTATACCAATTGCTATATTACAATTATTGCTGTTGTCATATTCTCAGCATTCAAGCCTTCCTCAAAAATAGGAGAAAGAATAATTATCAAGTCATTTCTTTCTCAAAGTTTTTGAACAACCTGCAGTTATGGTGCATTCACACTGGAAGCGGATCCGCGTTCGCAAAGCGGTTTCGAACGCGGTTGTATAAAGATCCAGTACAATTGCACGCCCATTTGATGTCATCAAATGCGCGTGCGATTGTACGGGATCTTTATACAACCGCGTTCGTAACCACTTTGCGAACGCGGATCCGCTTCTAGTGTGAATGCGCCATTACAGTTGATAATATTTAAAGGTATTCTTTGCGGCTTAAATTTCAAAACAATGTTCATGGCACGTTCACACTGGAAACGGATCCGCAAACGCGAAGCGGATCCGCGCGTTCTCAACCACAGAGCGGCTAGGATCGAGCGGTTGGAGCGCGTTTTTGCCAACCGCTTCGGGACCGATTTCTCCCAACCGCTTTCACGAACCGCAAAGCGGCAACCAATCGTAACGCGACGCTGGTGTGACGTCAGTGACTTTCTAAACAAGATGGCAACTGTCACTGGTAAGGCGTCCAAGGCGCTAAAATCCTAGCGCTGTAGTCTTAGCTTTCTACAAATGAACGGAGAAACTTGATGTTCACATCCGTCACTTGAATCCGCCGCGAGAAGTATTGACTCGTAATTTTAACGGGCTTCGCGCCGGTGATTTGGTTCGGGTAAGAGTTTGTTCATTATTCCGGGTGCCACAGCCCAAGCTCGCTGCCTTGTTAGTGGGGAATTGTAGTAGACCGTTTCCGCAGCCCGCTAAGCACCCGTATAGCGCACGGAATTCCCCCAGAAGTCCTCGAACTAGGGAGGTAAGGCTGGCAGCGGGCATGCGCAGGTGCGGCGTTTCCTTCGGGGATACTGTAGCGGAGGAGAAAAACGGTCTACTACAATTCCCTAGTATTTGCCCGTAGAACGTCGGATACCACCCTGGTCGATCGAAATGTCAGCTTTTCTATCCACAAAGATAGTCGCGTGATCTATTGAAAGGTTTCGACACCGTGCATGACCACCACGAAGGCCGACAGAGACGTCGTGAGCTTGATTGCGTAGCCAACCCAGGCAGCACAAAATGAACGGCCGGGCAATGGCTCAAGCATTTTGGCCGGTCAGATTTCCTCCGGCCTAAGGCTGGTCAAACTACTATGCCCGAACATGGCTGTGGGCCTTGGCCAAAGACTTGAGGGGACTGGCTGTTGGAGGCTGGCCGATGACATTTAGCAGGACACTAGCCGAAGGTTAGCGAATAAAGACCGGCCAAAGACTTTGGTCTGGACTTAGGCCAAAGTGTAGCATCTGGCCACTGGCCAATGCCGTGTGGCCGAAAGCAAGCCGAAGTTGAGCAACAGGGCATTGGCTGATGACCTGTGATTGAATGCTGGCCGGAGGTTCGCAAATGGAGGCCAGCCGAAGACTTCGATTCAGACGCAGGCCGAAGGTTAGCATTTGGGTACTGGCCAATGCCGTGTGGCCGAAAGGAAGCCGAAGTTTAGCAAGAGGGCATCGGCCGGTCCCCTGTGATAAGAGGCAGGCCGGAGGTTAGCAACTGGGCATCAGCCGTACATCTGAGGTCAGGTGCTAGCCGAAGACATTTGACCGGGCACTGGCTGATGACATGCAGCTAGACACAGGCCGATCCCTCGTTACTAGGCATAGGCCGTACCTTTGCGATTGGGTGCCCGCCCTACAGCCAAGGCCACACATTGGCGAGCGACTTGCAGTTAGGTATTAATCTTGCAATGAGCTCGTGGACACACTGCAGAACATGAGCTTGTGCCCGACATTTTTCGGAAGCTGTAAGTATCAGTTCTGATTAACCACTTGAAACCAAATGTAGGGATGCACTAACTCACTGGGAGCTGGTTTTTCTTGTCAAAACAAAAAAGCTGAGAATTTTCTGGTTCAATTTTTATTGAACCTTTTCCATTTCCACATTTCGCCTCTTGCTCCGCCCACCATCACGGTCGACGAACGACCAGAGCCACCTCTTCGTCACGTCTTGAATTGTTGCCTCGGTTAAGTCTGCGTACTTCGCCTTGCCAGCAGCTGAGAGAATAAAAAGCACTCAGTTTATACATACATTTAGTGATAGACAATATCATGCATAATCATGAGATACCAAAACAGGCTGAAGTTGCTTCACTGGATATACTTTGCAAGTAAAAAGATCAAATGGTGACCATATGTGTAATATTCATGCGACCGTTCATAGGGGTACATCAGAATTCTAAATATTTGTTCAAACTGGGGTCAGCAACCCCAATTTTGTTCGCCAGAAAAGAACATAAAACTGCAGTTATTAGAGGTGCATAGACATCTTTATCATCTTCAAGAAACTGTCGACGAATCATTAATTGCCACTTTCGAGGTTTCATTCATAACCTATATCACTGAAGACTGCAAGGGATCAAGATCTCTCCTAAAATTAGCTTTTCTGTTCAGAAGATCTTGCATTTGACTGAGGTGGATATATTTTGGTCATACAGTCAAACACGATTACATTGAATCCGGTTAATTTGAACTATCCCTTGTATCAAACTATTTGTAGACGAACTAGTAGCTGCAATAAAAATGCACATCGAAAAATGCAGTTACACCGAATGAAAATTGCAGTCTCCCGATAGATCGAACTGCCAACAGCGCCGTTTAGGTCTGCAAGCTGGCTTTCCCCCAATGCAGGTGACCTCATTGGGGAAAGCCAGCTCGCAGAGAAAGCTGGCCTTTTTTTTTTTGGGGGGGGGGGGGGGCGGCTGCGTCGACTGCTTGGAAGAAAAAAATCTCCTTTGCGGAGGGAGCGGGGAGAGGGCGAGCCAGTGAGACCTTGAAAAACGAAGAAGCGGCCACTGAATAGCCGCGGTGAGCACCCCTCATAACGTACAGATGCTCCTTCAAGAGTAAACTACTTTCCTAAATGGGCCGTGCTTGTTCGTTGTCAGATATAGTAAAACATTTATATAGAATTACCCGCTATATCAAACTGGTAGACGGTTTTGTGCAAGTTCGGTATAATCGGGTTTCACTGTACATAATGAAATAAAACAGCGTAAAAGATATAAAAGGAAGAGAAGCACCAGATAGACCTCTGTTCTATCCTGTCTCTTTTATATCTTGTTCTGCCGTTTTATTTAGTTACATATAACACCTACCAACTAGCCCAGTGTTTTAACATTATTAGGATATATTCTGGTTTAAAAAAAAAGTTAATGAACTAAAACCTTTTTCTTTTGTGCATTTACATTTTTTTTAACTTCTCATTTGTACCTTTTTAAAAACATTTACCGGTTGCAGGGTTCTTAACTTTTTAGGCAGAGAGATATATAGTGCTCTTACGTGTCTGGAACTAGAATTAAAAGCTTTCATAAAATCTGTTGAGACAGAATTTTTTTTTGGTACAATAAAATTGTTATTTACAAAACTTATTATTAAGAAATCACAGAACAAGATATTCAATTAATTCTACTTCCAGACGTGCAAGAACACTAGCTCTGCAACGAAGGTAAAGAACTGAGACTAGTAGATGATTTTAAAAAGGTACAATCGTTGAAGAAACGATAACAGGACTGGACAATGAAGACGATTTGGAAACTCGATTTGGCGATTTAAACAAGCCTCAGGCATGACCCAGGCAATGTTGACCTAGTTTTATCCTGAACCGATACCTGCATGTCGCACAAACGAATAGACCGATCTTACTAAGCTCCTGTGACGCTGCCATAACTTTACTTCACAGAAGGCAGACGGTAGTGCACGAGAGGGCTCGTGCCGTCTGGTGCTGAACATGCGCAGAGCTCCAGCGATGTTGTCGCACAAGCAGAAAGACTAAAGTTCCTTCAATGCATTGTGGCAGCGATGCATAGAGTTTCGAGAAAAAATCATACCAGGAGCGAAGCCAGCACTGGCCCAGGTGTGCAGAACTAACAAGATTCGTGCAAGCTCCTAGCTCCTTGATTTGTATGATGTAGGAATGTGAAACGTGAGCACAACTACTCTCACATGACATCACTCGGACGGTTAGTTTTGGTATCGCCAATTTATTCGCAGGCTTTGAAAATCAGTTACAAAATTCTATACCAAACTTAACAGCATGCCACGACGTCAAGGCGTCCAAAACACACTTTCTAGAAAAGTTTAAAATCTTTGTCCCTTTAAGATGTATATGTATAAATAACCCCCTCCCTCCTCCTCCTCCTCCCTCCCTCCTCCCCTCCCCCCCCCCCCGCTACGAGTCCTGGAATATATATGACATGAACTGATCAGTATCACTCTATTTGACCATTTTCAAAAATATTGGAGATATTGCAATCTATTCACTGCCATAAAATGGTTGAAATAAGTACTGCAGTCAAATCTCGTTAATTCGAACTCGAGGGGGACCGAAAATTTGTCTGAATAAAGCCGAGTGTGAATTACCAGGAGCTTCTACCCATAAAGATGCATAGGATAAGACCTGCGTGTAAGTTTGAATTATCTACAAGTTTGAATTAAGAGAGTTCTAATTAACGAGATTCGACTGTAGATGTTATCTGAAGCTGCCATTTGAACAAGAAATAACCAATAGTGGAACCTACCGAGCAACAGGGTCATTATATTTTTCAGTTCATCAAAGGGCTCCTTGCGCCCTTTTGACCCTTTCCAACTGCAACGTCCAGCCACATCGTTGTGGACAAGGCAGGTCAGCAAGGCCCGTGTGTCGGCATTTTTGTCGGTGCCTCCCTTCTGGCTGTAGTAGTCCACCTGGGAATGTCCAAAAAAAAACAAGTGAAGCATTAACAGTAGGCTCCCCAACCCCCTTTCGTATATAGGTGGAAAATTGTGGATATGTTATGGCACCATATCTTTAACCTTATGTGAGCAATAGAAAAAATTGTAGAGCCCTTCCACCTTACGTGAAGATGGAGGACCACCGAAGCTGTTATCTTTACGACGTCCAGGACGATGCCTAGAGGAGGACGTCTAGAGAACTATGTCTAGGACGACTTCTAGAACCTCGAAAATGATGCTTAAGACGACCTAAAGGACGACTTTGAGGACGATGCCTAGAGATGATAACAAGGGATCAGGACCTCACTATCTAATAATGCCAAGGAAGGCTGACTCACACTGCTTGCCCTCTTTTTATTTTTATTTATTCATACTTGACCCCTCTTTTTGTTTTTATTTATTCATACTTGCCACGACCAATGGGGAGTTTTTTTGTCGACATGTGAGGACATTTTTTCACAGACCCTAGCATACAACAGCTCCGCTGTAAAAACTGGTGACCATATGAAGTCACCAGTGGCCTGTGCACACAATAGGAGGTATTCACTGCCGGCCATAGCAGAGTGCTCAGCTGTTAGAAGGTATGCTTCCACAGCACTTTTGCAACATGCATTCGACACCATCAAGATTGCTTGTCTTAGCAGCCTATAGATGTGGACTCATTCTGAGCATGCACTGGCAAGAGTACATGAATATGGCGAGTAAATATCCCCTATAGTGGACGCGTGAACACAACAACATCGGCACAATTGATGGAATACTTAGATGAAAACAAGTGAGACAGTTTGTGTCGCACAAACCACTTGGAAGCTTTTCTAAACGTGGGACAGCACATGTCCCACTACACAGTTGAACTGTTTTGTAATGGAATTTCTCGTGAACTCTTGCAAAACAGATCGAGACATGCAACGCAGTGTGGGACACTGCACACTTGGCAGATGAACTTAAATCTGGCTTCTTTAAAGCTGGGGCAATGCCAACGGCACTTTTCCTGTATCAAAGACGCGGGGATATTGGTTTGCGCCCTGTAACTGGAGCTCTGCTTGCGCTCAATATATTAGCATCTTCGGGAAGACCAATGTTTAAATCCAGTGTTTCTCATGATTCATACTCTTTTTATAAACCTACATACAAGCGTGAAATCAGTTTATAAAAACATTAACCACAACATGCAAACAATGCTAGGCCTAAACATGTTGCCAGTCAGTATACTTCAATTATGGCAATCTATAACTAAAATTCCATGTTTTCGGAATTTTCTTCTTTTTTTTCGAATTAGGGGTATTTTTTTATGAGTTACTTTTTTCCTACAAATTCAGTGTTTTTTGTGTACATTGGTATTGACTTATATCAATTTACACAAAAAAACCGAATCTGCAAAAAAATTAAACCCGAAAAAAAAGCCCCTAATTCAAGTAAAAAAATAAACTCCGAAAACATGGAACCCTATCTATAACACTAGCTAGTATGACTGATTTTGGAATAAAAAATCTCCATAATATTTTTGTATCTACTAAGTGAAAGAATCATGACCTCTAATTCACAGGCAAGTTTTTTTTCCAGGTGAAGCATCAAAAAGGGGATAGCTTGAGATGGCAAACACAAAGGAGACATGAACTAGAATAAAAATTTCTGTAACCTGGTACACATTTCATACCTTGACAGGGAACAGATTGTAATACACGACCGCTTTTCTCCCCGTTTAAAATGAACCATGAAAACGAAACCAAAATTGCTTGAAATAAATGCAAGCAAGAGTGATACGAAAAAGATGGTGACAGCCGCATTGCCATCGACACATTCAGAGATGATATCCTGTTGAGCATTCTGGAGACTACACATATCCAGTTCCGCGGTATTCACTGCTCAGATTTTTCAGAACCCCTTCCCCAGTGTTCTCATACAGAAAGTATTTCACTTTAAACCCTCCGTAGACAGGAGTTATAGACACCACTCCGTAGACAGAAGTTAAACACCACCATCGTAGTAAAGTGTGATCAATTCAGGTAAACTGCGGCGGCTCATAACATATGACACAAGAGAAACCACGATGGTGGAAGTGAGTTGTGATGCACTGTCCCATGAAATGCTTCAACAATAATGGCAGGATTAAATGCAGAGTGAACTGCTCTGAACCTGACAAAATAAAATTAATGGGAGATAAAGTTGTATTGCCGGTGGCCGTTTAAAGGTAAGAAATCAATAAACAAGTTTGAGTGATGGAGCTTGTGAAGTTAACCTAAAAAAAACACGTTCAAAAAGCAAGAAACATCACACTCATTTCATGCAGAAATGTAGAACTGCTGGAGTGCCTGCTGAGCTGAATATCTTCAAATTTATAAACATAATAAACTGGGCCAGAAGTTTACTCAATGCCCTGCTTTATGACTAAAAGTGTATCGTTCTCTCTTGAAAACACTCGCAGAAAATCCCATATGTGTAAAAATTATTGAACAACAATACCATGTGCTGAAGCTTGTCTCTTGCTTCAAGGTACACGTTCAAGGCCCTCAGGTCATCCAGGCTGTTGACGGGCAGGGGAGGGCAATCGTCGGGCAAATAAACCACTTTCACGAGGCTCTTGTTGCCCAGCTGTTGCCTTAAAGTGTTCACCTGCGCCAGCAGGTCCGCTTGATTGTGCAAGATGCAATCCCGGAAAGCTGCAGAAAACGCAGTTTGGCAAGTCTATTAATACTTTTGGTGCAGTAGGCATTCAGGGAATATGAGTAAATTTTCTACCAAGAACACAGCAATGTAGAATCTGCCAAAAGACCATATGTCCTTAACAAAACTGTCCCTTACAAGATACTAAAAGTGTATCAAGGCAGACTTTCCTTAAAAATCAATGTTATTATAGTGGGCGACTAAGAAGAGTTAGAATAGGCTCCCGTGTTTTCGGTCTCAGCAATCAACCCTGAAAATTAACCACCAAGGAAGTTATTTTGGAATGGGGAAGAAAAGAAACCAAATTGGAGCTGTGTTTTCGAACCTATAATGTTGCAGAATTCAACAGTTTTTTTTTAGCTTTAGAAGTTGTTTTACTCCCATCATGGTTTGCGACAAGCCCTGTAAGTCACAAGTTATCTGCCATTTTCTGGTTTATGACGAGTGTAACTAATCATGCAGTTTTCGGTGCCGTTAGCATTCTTTATAACTAGGCCATCTCACTGAACACCATTTTTCTCTTTATCCAACAGAAGGCTTAAGGTAAACGGTCACAATCATCGTTGTTTTTATAAATTGACTTAAGAAACTGTTCGTATGGTGGCCAATCCACATATTGTGTCACTTTTTGGCAAAGAGAAACTATGATGTGCTGTCCCACCTTTTTCGCTCTAGCTAAATAGATGCAAATTTCGGTTTCACAGCAAACGCAAAATTTGTTTTGCGTTCAGTATCGGCAAAGAAGACCAGATATCAAACATTACGATTTAATTGCATCTTGAAAGGTTCAAGTTGGCTCCTTTGAAAGGAGCCAACTTGCTAACACCTGCCACCTCTAGCGAGCAACATGAGGTGCAATCAAAACCGCAGTGAATGCTAAGGTGTTTGCGCAGCCTCCATCGAGCCACCACGTCGGAACCATTGCCGCGTTTTGTGTATTTTACTTCTTGGAGACAGGTCTACAAATGATGTCGTGAACTTCGCTCAACGGTGTTCACGTGCAATAGAAGAGTGCACGCGCACAGCTTCGACCGGCACTAAAAATGCGGAACTTCACGTGATCCTCCAGAGGATCACGTGACCGTTTGTACCTCATGGTTTGCCATGTCTCCGACATCACGAGACCCATGCTGCCTTTCGCAGCCATAGTTCCTGTTCCGGTATCTGCTATGTTTAAAGCAATATTGCTGAAACAATTTGCCACATCTAGCAAAACAGAGAATGTGGGGCTGTTTATTAGTATTTTTGAAGGTGAATCACTCATAACCCCAAATTTTTGGAAGTGAGCGGAGTTGCCCTTTAAGACAAAGGCCTTAAACATGCTTCCCCCAGACAGCATGTGGCTCTCAAGCATCCCTGCTTTGAAGACCCGTTTGCATGCCTGCCCCCAGCTATCAAGTTGAAGGCAGCAATGGCTTTGCCTTGACCCTCAGCTAGTGTATACTACACCCCATGTTTGAACTTTGCTAACATAGTTCATGTCTCAGCTTCAAAATGAGCGAAACTACTATTGAAGACGAATCCATGAAAACTTATAACAAACTGTGCTACCTGGTCCTTCGTCAAGTTCGAAGACTTCATACTTCACAAACAAAGAAATTTGAATTCCTTTGCTTTTTCAAGCATCAACCTCAAGAGAGTCTCAAACCGTCGAACTCAAATGCCGAAAGCATTAATATCAAATTCGAATCTCGGAAGAGTTAAATTTGCAAATTTTGCAAAGCGAACCTCAGAAAAGTTAGAGAATTTCTATACCTTTCAACTTGATACTGAGTTATGCAACATCTCTAGTTTATGTGTTACATTCATGTGTTGCAGCTTGAAACACAGTTGGTGACTGGGCTCTAGAATTGTTCAGGAGCAATAAGCAATGTCTTTCAATAACTAGACAACTACATGCTAAAGGGTACAAGATAAT
>JAZHYW010029708.1:0-64566 GCA_037355805.1 Ixodes ricinus | reverse complement strand
TATTTCTTTTTACTGTGTTATTATCTGGGAGTCTTTCTCCAGAAACCTTAATTCAAATACGTGCCGTGCCTAGAATCTAATAAAATTATATTAACAAATTCAGAGTCGCTTTTCCGAAATGCTCCCTGGCCTGCGGTTGTGCTGTCCTTAAGTTGTCATTACTTAGAAAGAAAAAAAGAAAAAAAAAAGGTTGTGAAAAAAAAGTATTAAAGGAAATATCAAAACTTTAACTTATTTGCGTTCTATGATACCCCGGAAATTACGTACAGTCCTCGGGAACATTAAGATATTTTTTTAAAGAAAGGTAGATTTTGATAATTTTGTAAATATAGCCTATAAAATTCATTGCAAAAAAAAAAAAAAGAGAAATGTAGAGCCGGAGAATAAAATTTATACGCGCCCAAAAGTTGATATTTTAGGTCTGTCATTAACATATCCCCGGGTAGCATTGCGATTTCTGATGATTTTTAGTTGAACTTCTCCTTTTATTGCAGCCATGCAGAGGCGCGTGGAGGGAGCTCGCGTTAATGTACAAGAAAGTTTGGGATATAAGACAAATTTATCTAGGCCGGCAAGTAACCTACATATAATGGTTTATAGATGCGTAATTAATTAACTTGTTATATCTTCGCTACGTTCTTATCTGATAAATTTCCTTCAGAAACGTTATTACAAATCCGTGCGGGTTGACTCCTTGGGTGGATGTGCTTATGCATGATCATGCTTAATTCTACAATCAAAACAAGTTGTTTTGATCTTTGAAGTAACGTTCGAACGTGTTAACGCTTGTGAAGTTATAATGAAATAAAATAATATTTCCCACAACCTACGAAGCATTTTGTTTGCAAATTTCAAAGTCGCTTTGCCGCAATGCATTAAGGAAGGCAGATGTGATGACATTTCGGCGATTGCTACTCAGGTCAACACAAGAAACGTCCGTGGAGTAAAAAGTTTTCATGGATATATCAAAATTATAATTTATTTGCTTTCTATAATACACGGGAAATTATGGACATCGGGAACATTACGATATTTTGCCAAGAAAAGCAGACATTGGTAATTTTGAAAATTTGGCCTATAGGATCGATTCAATGCAGAGAAACTTTGTAGAGCCGTGGACTAAAAACTATACGCATCCAAAGTTCAATTATTGCCTAGTTACATTTTAAGACTGTGATATAAAATATTCCCGGGCAACATTGCAATGTTTGTTGTTGTTAAGTTGACACTCTTATTTTAGTGCATTTAGCAAAGAAGCGCCGAGAGAGGGCGCAAGGCGTTTATGTCCAAGAAAGTTGGGGATGCCGAAATGCACTGCCCGACCACACCCTCAGTGGACGCGTTGAACGCTAGACGCAAGCAACGCGGTCGCTTATTGCGCCGCTGGTGGTGACAGCCATCAAACGTGCATTCCGCTTACTCTGCTGCCCCTATTCCTGCACACTGTTCCAGTAATCAAAGGCGTGGGAAAAATCGCCAATAACCTCTAACGTCGCCTTCTTGAAAGCGGAAATGAAAGGAAGCATCTAAAGTAGCTACGTCGCTTCCTTCGATTTGCAAGGGAACGAGCAAAAAAAAATTGAATTAAAGGAGCAAATATAAGGTAATTCGATTCATGATTCGTAATTGCGCTCACGTACGAAAGGAAAGGCGCTGATCTAAGGAAAGGAGGCTTTTTTGAATTCGGAGGTAAGGGTGAACGGAGCATAACGTAGTGGGGGGATCGGTGGCCGAGTAGGCTAGCGCACACCAGCTCGGAGCACATGGAGCGAAATCTCGTGCTGCAGAACCCAGGGTGGGGTGTACTAGAATGGGGAGGTGCGTCGTCCGGGGTCCGTGAGTGTGTCGCGATTTGCAAACACTCCGGTGAGGGCGCTATGGGGCAGAGCGCGGCCATCCGGCGGATGGCAGAGGTCTGGTGGTCGCGGCAGAGATGCGCTATTCGGCGTGAAAATGTTCGTATTCTTCGTTTGTTTTTAGAGCGCAGCTCTTAGGCGCCCGTTTCCGGCTTGAGCGGCGTCGCCGTCGGCGTCGCCGTCGGCGTAACCGCGCGGTGCATCAGGGGACATATCCCATAATGCACCGCGCGGAAAGGAGGAGGGAGGAGGAGGGGAGGAGGAAGGGGAGGAGGAGGAGGAGGAAGGAGGAGCGGAGGAGGGAGGAGGGGGAGGAGGATGAGGGGGAGGCGGGAGGAGTAGGGGAGGAGGAGGAGGAAGGAGGAGGAAGGAGGAGGGGGAGGGAGAAGGAAGGGGAGGAGGAAGGAGGAGGAGGAGGAGGTAGAGGAAGAAGAGGAGGGAGGAGGAGGAGGGGAGGATAAGGGAGGAGGGGGAGGAGGAAGGAGGAGGAGAGGGAGGAGGAGGAAGGGGAGGAGGGAGAAGGAGTATTTGGTAGGATGAGGAGTTGAGGAGGAGGGAGGAGGAGTTTACCCTCCCTCAGTACCCTTCCCTCCTCCTCCTCAAGAGCTGCGCTCTAGTTCGGCGTTACAGGGAGTTGTAAACGGCTTTCATTTTTTTCCTGCTCGGTTGTGAGAAAGAGTAAGTTCCATCCTATCTCAAACTCCTATGAAACATCGTGACTTGTGCGAGCGGCAGAAGCTTATATTCAAAGCGCAAATGCAATTTGGGGCAGTTTAGTTACTTATACAGTTACGCTTCTTTAATTTGCAATTTCGTTTTGATGTTATAGAAGAATAATTGTCTATCTCGCCTATACATACCAGCACTAAGAAAGCAAAATTTGAGTATGATATGATGTGCGATGCTTTCCTCTTCACTTTATTGTAAAATCTATTTTAAATATTTTTTTTGTAGCGGTAGATTTTGCAGACCTTTATATACCTATTTTTTGTTCGGTTGTTAACACGTCTTTTTTGTGTAGCATGGAATAATGAAAGCGAGCTTTTATTGACTTCTGCATTCTCAGCCAAAGCTTATAGACTAGGAACTATCTCAGTTGATTTCATCTAGTAAGGATGCATCATGAAAAATAAACATCAAGACTGGCAAGATAAATAGAGTAACTTTAACTTATGTCTTTATTGAAGAGTAATCCCACTTGAAGAAATTTGTTTTCTCTGACATGTCAGACAGATAACACAGTTTCTTACGACTTTTTTTTCTACATCAGTTTTTTTTTTTTTTTACTTGGAATCAGACGATTTTATTTCGCGAACAGAGAGGCGTCACTCGGCGTCCGAAACAAGGACTGTTTCTTTTTGCATGAGTTGTAACCAGACTTGTGCCCTTCATTTTAAAAAATGTAATGGATTACAATTACAGATTACCGAACCTCAAATGTAATGAATTACTGTTACAAATTACTTTCGCTGAAAAGTAACGGATTACTTTACTCATTACTTTACAAATTACATTCACGTTACTTTTCTCATACACTTGCCAAGAGAACAATAGAAACAATTTTGATGTTTTCAAAAATGTTCTGCAACACTACTTTCCATATCTCATACGCCCACATTATGGCAATCCCTGTAAAAAACATATTGTATGTAAGAGTAAGAATGTAGGTGCACTCCGCTCGCCTGTAAGCTGCAACCACACCCGCCATCCCGCTAGCTTACGGCGAGCGGAAATGAACTCTGTAATTCTGAAGACAAAGCTAGCTGTGCGTATATATGCTCAGTAGCAGCGTCTACCTCAGCTAGGAGATCAAGAAGACAACGCCTACTCGGCGTCTACTTCTTGATCTTTTTCTTCGCATATTTTACGCCTTGCACGTTTTCCTAATGGTATTAGTGACCGATCAGACAAAACATCGTGTTTTCCTTTCGGTTATTCCCTCTTCACGATGTTTTCTATTTTGTTGAACTTGCTATCTTTATGCTGCTGAATTATCCACTCAGATTTCTCCAGTTTCTGTATCCTGTTGTTATTTAAAAAAAACGGTAACGAGTAATTAAGGTTATTCGTTACAACTATTTGTAACAAATTTACATTAGAAATTACTGCCGCAAAAAGGTAACGTGAAAATTACAAAATAATAAAATAATTTTACGGATTACCAGTAATTCGTTACTTGTAATGGATTACTTCCCAAGTTTGGTTTTAACCCACGTTGCACCTCGTAGCACCCCGGCACAAAACAGCACCGCTCTATTTTTTTTGACGCATTTTACATCGCTGTGAGTCGCTTGTCTCTTCGGCGCAGCTAACAGCCACACAATATTGTATCGCTTCAGACACAACGCACAACATTCCCTAATCGAATCAACGCGAGCTGACATTGCTCTTTTAACCGAAACGTGGCTCACCCCTGAGATTTGTGACTCTGAAGTTTTCCCCTCGTGTATGAATTACAATTTGTATAGATGCGATAGAATGTGCAAGCTGGGCAAGGGAGTACTGATTGCTGTGAACAACCGCCTGACGGTATCACGTGTGACTACTGCACCGGGCTTAGAAATGGTTTGGTTATACCTTTCATCACCTTCTTTTCAAACAGTCATTGGCCTCTCTGCTACAGACCACCTGACATTAATAATGCCTTTGTGCCTCTATTACAAGAGTGTCTCAGTGATATATACTTAAAATTTTCTAAAGCAACGCTTATACTTTTAGGAGATTTTAACTGCCCCTCCATCGACTGGAACAAGTTAACAGCAAATGACAGTGAATCAAAATATTTCATCATTATGTGTTTGGATTTCAACTTTACACAACTCATTACTCGGCCAACTCGAATCACTAATCACAGTAGCAACATACTTTATCTTTGCTCATTTGTGAATCCGAATGTGATTAAGAACCTTTCACTAGTACCTGGGCTCAGCGACCTCCTCATTGCGCATTTTAACTTTATGTTTCCTATTCTGCGCAAATGTATTCTTCATAAACAAATAAGGGAATAAAACAAAGCCGACTAGAACTCTATTAACACAGAACTAGAAGCATGTTTTGTGTTTTTCAGGGAGGTGTTCCATAGTTACAAAATTGAGGAAAACTGGCTCCGTTTTAAAAATAGGTTATCATTCCTCGCGAATAAATACGTGCCACTGATGAACATCAAAACAGATAATCACAATCCCTGGTATACTAAAAAAATCAAGCGACTAGGCAATAAGAAAAAAAAAACTTATTCACGCGTGCTAAACAGAAACCCTTAAACATAGAGGCGCAAAATAAATATGAAGAATGCGAAAAATTATATCGATACGAAATTACTAAATCCAAATCAAAAGTTTACTGTACCGGCCTATCACAAGTATTGGCCGACCAACCCAAACACTTCTGGAGCGTAATCAATTCGAAGCCGTTCACCCCTCTTCCACTAACCGAGGACAAAGGTCTAGTTCTCTCCGACGACCAGTGTGCTGATTGCTTAAACAACAATTTCTGTTACGTGTTAACCAGCGAAAATCTTAACATTACGGAACTACCTGCCCTTACTCATCCGTCTATGGAAACCATTACCATCGACAATTCTGGGGTTATCAACGCTATTGAAACTAAGAAACGATCCTCGAGTACTGGCGATGACCTCACCATCTCAAAAATATGAAAAAATACGACGCATGCATCATCTCTGTTTTTAACCAACATTTTTCGTGAATCCCTTTCGCCAGGTAACGTCCCTCATGACTGGAAAATTAGCCGTGTCATCCCCATACATATGTCCGCAAACCGAAATTCACCTTTAAATTATCGCCCTATATCACTAACCAGCATTCCTTCAAAAATCTTGGAACATATAATATTTTCTAATGTTATGAGATATATCGAATGTAATAACCATTTTACCATAAACCAAGACGGATTCAGGAAAGAATTATCATGCGAAACCCAACTCCTCGAATTTGTTCATAACATTCATTCTCATCTGGAACATAAACAAGAAACTGACGCTATCGTCCTTGATTTTTCGAATGCCTTCGACAGAGTACCTCATAACCGCCTTATAATGAAACTTTACTGGATAAAAATTTACCACTTCATCAACTTGGATTCCTCAATTTATTTCTGATCGCTGTCAATGTACCGTTGTTAGTAACTCAGTATCATTCAAAAGGAGCGTAACATCTGCCGTTCCTCAAGGAAGCGGGCTTGGACCACTTCATTTTTTAATCTACATCAATGACCTCCCACTTTGTGTTTCTACCACAATCCGCCTTTTCACAGATGACTGCGTAATCTCCCGAGCTATATCGTGCACTAACGACCACTCATCCAAACATGATGAGTGGTCTGGCTTACTACCGGACCACTCATCCCTTCAAACTCACTTGTCATCCATTGCACAATGGTGTGATAATTGGCAGATGCCACTGAACCTAGATAAATGCAAACTACTCGCCTTTTCTCGCCTTTTGTCACCGTCTTCTTATAACTACAGCATTAACGATATTATACTCGGTTCATTCTGATCTTATAAATATCTTGGTCTCCATATAATCACCGATCTAACATGGATCACCCACGTCAATCACATTGTTTCTAAGGCGAACAGCACACTGGGTTTTCTGCGACTGAATTTCGAACTCGCCCCCCCCCCCCCACTAAAGTAAAGCAAATGGCATATCTAATACCCCTGTCAGACGGCAGCTAAAATGGGATTTACGCCAAATGACATTCAGTGTAAATGTGATTTAGGCACTGCCACAAGGCAACCCAAATGGCATTGAACCGAAATGCCATTTCAGGTAGACTGAGTTCGTAAAGCGTATTCTCGTCGGCGGCGCTCAACAAATGTTACGGGATTGCGAAAAACAACAAGGTAATTATTTGCGGAAACAATTTTTACGCGTTTTAATTGCGAAAATAATGCGTTCAACGCATTATTTTCGGGTCCAACCTGTCGAGGCGCGACTTGTGCGCCCGTATCTCCTCCATCTTGCTGGAGACGTCGGCGGAGCGCTGCTCCAGAAGGCTCTGCAGGTCCATCATCTTTTTCTCATTGTTGTCCTCTTCTTCCGACGTTGATCTCTGTGCTTGTCTTCGCCAGACGCACCTTCTGGCTGCTCCTGCATCGAGCAATTCCGCCCACGCCAGCGCAGATCTCAAGGTGACGCCTCTTATCCTGCACAAAATGACCTTCAAGTGCTTGTGTATATAAAATTGAAAGAATAAAACACGGAGGACAAGCACAGCAAGTGCTACCTCCGTGCAAGCAAGCACGGAGGTAGCGCGTCCCGAGCTAGGCGCATATTAACCTCCGCTTGAAAATCGGGGCGGCATCCCGTATCTGTTTTGGCCGAGAACAGGTCGACCGTTTCGACCCTAAGGAAGACCACATCCACAAGCACTTGGTCTGGTGAAGGCGAGCGGGTTGAACTTCAGTACATAAAATTGAAGGAATAGAACTCGGAGGACAAGCACAGGTGGTTGTCCTGTGCTTGTCCTCCGTGTATTATTCTTTCAATTTTACGAATTGAAGTTCAACCCCTCGCCTTCACCAGACCAAGTGCTTGTGGATGCGGACTTCCTTTGGGGTCGAAATGGTCGACCTGTTCTCGGCCAAATTGGATACCGCGGAAGGGGGTGCCTCGGGACGCGCTACCTGAAATCACCGCTGAGGCACAGTTGTATAAAAACAGTATTAATTGTACTGCAAAACTTGCAAACTAAATATTTTAGAAAACAACACGCGCCCCCCACTTCGTACTAAACTCCAATAAAAGTTACTACAAAAAGAGTTTCTTTCCGTTGGTTTTTACGCAAAACATGCTTTCTAAAAGATCGAGGTGACCACAGTTGTGCGGAGTGTTACGTTGTCGTATGACGGCGGCAGGTGGCGCTAGCAAGCCCAGCCCGATCTGTTCCTCGGGAGACGTCAGCGGCTACCGCCGCTCTGCCTGTGTTGACTCATTCGCCTGGACCTCGTGTTGGTTGTTTCGTGTGCTTCCGTGAGCTACCACTTATTAGCTGAAACGTCTTTCTGTTACCCGTGCCTTTTGCAAGCATGTGAGCGAAATATAGCGAGACAGAACAGTGGACAGAATGGGGAAGAAGCAGACGCACTGCTTTGCGCCGGGGTGCTCAAGCGGCTATGTTTCGACACGAAAGAAGACACACGTGTGCTTGTTTGGTGTGCCTAAACAAGCAGATCGCTTCCAAGCGTGGCAGCGCGCCGTTCCAAGAGCCGATAAAGAACTCGACGACAGGTCAGTCCTCTGTGAACTGCACTTTGACGAACGATATATCGTACGCCACTTCACGCATACAGTGAGGGGAGAGCTCGTTCAGATCCCTCGCGACCGACCTATCCTCACGGACGATGCGGTACCAACAGTTTTCCCCAATCTGCCGGCGTACCTCTCAAAGCCGCTGCCAAAGAAGCGCCGAACAAAAACATCGTCTGAGGGCTCCCTTCGAAAGCACCTCGAGCTGACATTGAAGGGTCAGATTCTGCACAGCAGCTCAACGACGGTGACCTTCCGTGCACCAGCACGAGCGTTCTTCAAGGAGTGGACCTGCAAGGCTGTGCACTTCCTAACAACTACTGGGGAAGCCATCTGGTTTCAGGTGCTCCTGAGATTGTTGTGTTCTCAGTGTGCGAGATGGACGGAGGGACGGTAGGCTTGGAGCGATCGGTGGTGTTTAACACGAGCAACGGGATTTGCGCCCTCGTGATCGTTCAGGGTGCAACTCTGAAAACAGTTCAAGTAGAGAACATACAAGAAGCCGAAGACTTGCTTAGAGAAGTACAAGAGATGAAAACCTGCATGGGACTGGGAGAAGTGCAGGACCTTGATGAACTGCTTCGCGCGAAGTGTAAGCACCGGACATTTGGACGCAAAGTATTCAGTTTGAAGTGCACTGCCACTGTTCAGAGCCAGAACAGCAGATGTGTGCAGTGTAAATATCTGCGCAAGCTGCTGCTGAATGAACTTTCGCGCAAGAGGAGGAGTGTCAGGTACCCTGTCCAAGCAACAGCTCACAAGATGCGGATCAAGACGCTCAAGCTTAAAAGAGCAAGAGAAGCAGTTGCTGCCATGAAGATAAAACTGGCAGAAATGAAAGTGAAAAATGCACAGGTTAGGCCATCAACCCTGGATGAAGAGCTCAAGCGCTTGCCAAGCATGCAGCAACAGCAGGTGAGAGCTTGCCTTGAGGCGTCCAAGCGTAAAAGTACATGTGGAATGAAATTCACAGATGAATGGGCACTCGAGTGCATCATCATGCGGATGAAGAGCCCTCGTCTGTACGAACACCTTCGCAAACAAAAGACGCTGGTCCTGCCGGGGCGTACTTGCCTCCGCACATACACTCGTGCATACAGGGGTGGATTTGGCCTTAACGTAAACATGTTCCGTTGCCTTGCTGAGAAAACAAAAACCATTGACAACTCCATGTGCCACGGCGGGTTGCTCATTGATGAGATTAAGCTTTCTGAGCACCTGAGTGTAGGACAAGGTGGCAAGTTTGAAGGGTTTGTGGACTTGGCCGACTACACCACCGAGAAAGAAAAGCACCTGATGTGCGACCATGGGCTGGTTCTGCTATTTCAGCCGTTTGGCGGAAAGTGGCATCAGATCTTAGGCGTCTTTGGGTCGCGATCTAATGTAAAAGCCGAAATGCTCGCACGTATCATCGTAGATGCTATTCTGATGACTGAGAAAGCTGGGCTTTTCATTGACTTTGTGACATGTGACGCTGCTGCGTGGAACAGGCGTATGTGGAAAATATTTGGAATCAAAGCAACATCAACAAAGGTCGTCTGCAAGACGGAGCATCCTGCAGACCCCAGCAGAAAGCTGCACTTCATTTCGGATTTTCCGCACCTGGTGAAATGCTCGAGAAACAACATGCTGATCGCAGGGTTTCGCACACCAGAAGGACGAGTCCTAGTGGAGCACATCGAAGAAGCCTGGAAGTGTGACAACAAGAGCCTCACACCACTGAGAGCCATGCCGCGCGTCACAAAACCGGTGCTACACCCGAACGGATTCGAGAAAATGAGCGTCAGCCACACCATCCGCCTATACAGCGACGAGGTAGTCCGGGGCCTTTACCTGTACAAGCAAGAAGTAGAGCGCAGGTTTGGTACCACAACAGCAACGGAGTGCTTTGTCAAGAAGATGAGAGACCTTATCAGTGTAATGACATCCCGCCGCAGCAAGGACGCCTTAAGGCCTGGGTCAAGCAAGGAGGCTGTGCTGCAAGAATTTCTCGACTACCTCAACACATGGGAGGCATCGGCAGGGATGCAGGGGCAGGGCTTGAATTGAAATGAGTGGAAATCAAGGTTGAGTTAGAGGGGATTTAGGTAGTGTAAGCGGTTCAGTGTCGGAAGCAACAGCCATGTGTGCGCTTGGGCGCTACTCAAGTCGCTCCAACAGGATATCTTGCGACGCCTCATCCGCGATCAGAAAAGTCATGATCTGTGACTGGGTCGAGGGGGCAAGAGAGTTATCGATCTGGGGAAATATTTTTATAAAATTCTGAGAGGGTCATAGAGTGCAAAAACCTGCAGATGTTTATTTGCAATTAGAACGCTCTTGGTGAGAATCAGCCAGCGCCGCCACCGAGTGCCGTAAGCCGTCACACGCGCACAGGTTCGTGGTTCACTATAAACAGAAAAGGAAGAAAGATCTGCTGACCAGACGACCGGCCTACACCGCGGTGAGGTCTTGCCAATAAAGAGGACGTAACACAAGTTTTTAAACAACGGGAGTTTAATTAAAACGATCATTTAATTAGAAAGAGAAATAATATAATGGGGTTCACAAGTATCGAAACGTGGCAATAAATAGTCTTAGCACTTTACCCAGCCGGTGCGCGGGCGGAAAAATGCAAATATACCTAGCAAATACACAGAAGAAAAACAATTACTAGACAATTGAAAACTGAACTCCTAAAATCCTGAATCACTACCAACCAGATTGCAATACTGAGGAGCTAGCGGGTGGAGGGAGTGTCTAATCTGTCACTGTCCGGGAGTTACGGCCTCTTCCCTTGCATTGTCCGAAGGGGGTGGTACCGGTGGATTCCACGGTGGGCTAGTGGGCAGCTCGATGAGGCCAGCCACACACACACACACGCACACGCACACTTCTTGCGAAGGCTTCCCCAGCACAGACATGGCCCGCCACCGTCGCTTTTCCCGGGCTCGATCCGCTTTTTCGCAGATCGAATCTCACGGCTCCAAGTCCAGAGCAGACTTCGTGTTCACACAGGTCGCATATCGTACGAGACAAAAAGAGCGTGGTTGTAAGCGCGATATATCAAACCAGGTGCAGGAAGGCCTTCGAACCGTTTGTCCCGCGGGGTCTTGTTTATATTGAAGGGCATAGGAATTTGTAAACTGTGATGTACGCCTGGGTCGGTCTCCGGGAAATTCGACGAGAGGAGTCTTTAATATATCCGGGCGCAGCCGGATTTGGTGACACAAGCAATCTACTAGAACACGTTCAAGGGACTCAGGGCTTCTTCCACTCAGAGTCCGCGCTGCGTGCCACGTACAAGGAATTCTCCTGATCTGATTTTTCATATTTCCACATGTGAAGCGACTGGATTCTAGGCACCCTCTTGGCGTCCTTCCACTCCAGTTTTTTTCGTTCTCGAAATGCCTCAAGCTCGCCATCCACAATGTAGAGCAAGGAGACGTTTTTCATTTTTCCTTCCAGTGCCCGTACAAACCCACTCACACCTTGTATGGCGTCAGTGGCAGGCGCCCGAAAATTTTGCAGGGTGGCTTGGTGTTTTACAAGTCCTCCTACCCCGTCGCATGCATTCTTGCCTTGCCCTGTTGCCGAAAAGATCCACTTCGTCGTCTGGAGCTCACTGCACTGCAACTCGTGAAATTGGTACCGGTTCTTCGAAAATGAGACGGCTGCTCCATCGCTAATCGTAAGTGAGGGCGAGAGTAGATTGATGCGGTTGTCCATCGAGGTGTGACTTAATTTTTGACAAGGCTAAGCATGCATGCGCCGATGTCGCCATGAGTTAGATTGTCGCAAATGGCAAGCGGCATAGCTCCGCGCGTAAAGATGCTGTTTTGGACCATAGGCGGAAAATCCTCAATGTGCTCTGGAGCGGACACAACTACAGACCCATGCATCAAACATGTTTCGTACATTCCTTCGTACAGTCGGCTAGCACCGGCAAAACTCTCCAGGAGTCCTTGCCCCCCCCCCCTCCCCTTTCCGTTCTCTTGTTTGTTCTTCCGTGGGGAGGGGCTGTTCTGCCACCGCACGAGGAATGACTTTGGTGTTTGTTTACCATCGCCACATGCCCGGCCGGTTATGCTTACACCGCGCAGGGACGCCGCCGGTGTCGCGTATCGCCGCCGCGAGTCGGTGAGATACGATCGCCTCTGTGCGCGCGGGTGTAACCTTCGGCCTCACTTTCTGCCACAAGGGGGGGGGGGGGGGGGTTGTTACTTATTTTTTGGCAAGTCTGCATCAAGAAACACTTGTTTTCCTCCGGCGCCGTCTTCAATTATGCTCCGGCTTAGAGTTCAGTTACGCCATGCGTAACAATGCCATAATATACCACCGGCTTAACCTTCCGTTCACGCCACGCCCTCCATCGGTCGGGCCAAAAGCTTCTGTAACATCGCTCGGTCCTAGCGGTGCCTAGAAACGACGAATCAAATTATTTTGTCAGCGAAGTACTGATATTAAATGACTAATTTGAAAATGTAGCACGATGAGCATCTAACCAGCCAAGTATAACACACTAATAAGGATCGGTTTCGCCGTAAAGTTCAGTATTCATTGACAATACCAGCCACATCAGCGATGAAAACAAGTTCACGTGTTATTTTTAGAGTTCTTCATAGCACCTGGGCATTAATATGACCAAGTACGGATACTGTGGCATGCGTCGCTCCTGTACCACTAGTCGTTAAGACAGAAACGCCCCTGCGGTAACTAATGCGACCACGACCTGGTTACACATTTATTTTTTTATTTTAAAACAAAATAATGCAACATGTCTTTGCAGATTTGTAATTACCGGTCATCAAGGGCCCATCGGGTAAAATTTAAAGAAAATCGAGAATGATTTATTTTTTTAATTGCCGCACAAAAATCGCAAAATTTTGACTTTTTCGATTTTGACGAAATTTCCGGGCGCAATGCAGAAAACACTTTCAACAGTATAACGCTAATTAATTTGTTAAAAGTTCACAAAGCAAGAAACACTCGACACAAAAAGTTTCAGCTTTATTATATAAATTTAAAGCGACTTAAAAATTCGCCGAAAAATGCCTCATTATGCAAGAATTGCTCCAGAAGCCAAGTTTGGCATTTTATTTCGCTTGAAATATATGCTCATATTATTTAAATTTAACTATTTCTGGCAGAAAAGTATGCGTGCATTAAACATAAAAAATTCGACGGTGTAGAAAGCTGTATTCTTTATTCCTCCGGCCTTCAAAGTTGCGTCATCGCGCAGTTGGGAAAAACGTTTTTTCAACCTCCTCTCGAATGCGATTTTTTTCACGAATACAATGAAGTATCTTGCAAAAGTAAGGCCTGTCCCGTTGTGTGGACAGGTTTCGCTACCTCATATAAAAATTTAATTGAAAACAAAAAATAGGCATGACACCACCATGACCGTCCTTATCTGAACACACCCTCCTATAATTTCCCAGCGGTTGTTCTTAGCGTCATTATCTAGGTAGTCTGGCTGCGTCTTGTCATATAAAAAGGGGAACAGTCGCACAGTTTCAAGGAACCGCTCCGTTGCTGAAGGCATGGGGGGGGGGGAAGGCATCGGGTTCGGCACTTGGGTCTTCGAGGGCACAGGTATATTGATACCCCAAAGAGCTTGTCTTTTTGGTCAGGGATCTTGCAAGTTTGATTAGCCCTACTATCCCAAATTAAGTGCTATGCAATGAGGTGCACTTTGATGTCTGACCTGAAGTTGTCCCTCTGAAAAGCAGTGTACTGAAAGCTTAGTATTTGTTACTGTAGATTTTGAAATGTGATTGGTACTTATCAAATCTGTCGTGGAAGCCTTCAGTTGTCTTCCTACTTTCTTGTGAGATGTCTGGGCACATCACTTGTCAGTTATCTGTCAGTAGGGAAAAGTGTAATAACTTGACACGAAGACTCGGAAACAGATGTCCAGCTGAAGGTTTCCATCCTGGAACCAAAATGCAGCCTTGAAATTCTCCTAAGTGGGGCACTCATATCCAACGACTACCTTCCAGTCGACCGTTGGGCCGTGTAGCTCGCAAAGGGCGACAGCTAAAACGGTTCTCATTGTTCTCACTGTTGTGTGTGCTGTTAGGTGTCGACGACCTCCCTGGTATTTCGGGTAGCATGGCCATTTCGCTGGCATCCAACGTTTCTCACGAACAACGTCCGATTCAGTCAGTCGGGGAAACAGATCGGGAAAAGTTAACAGGTTTATATCATAGCGAAATATCTGATCGAAGACGACCGTCCCTCGAATGGTCATGGTTTTGGTGGACACCTGAGGGAGAGGAGGATTCCGTGGGCCAAGCTTCTCCTGAAGCGACCTACGGCAATCGGACCAGCGGAGCTCTCCCCAAAGGGGAGCTTAACGTTTGGGAATGGCAAGACGACGATTATCCCCCACACTCGAATCCTATATTGGGGTGGCGAACAGTTCCAAGGTCTGCAAATTGGCTGCTGGACGATGCCTGGATTGTTTGCCAGCAGACAGCCGGCGCCACGTCTTGAATTCACCTCCCGCCACTGTGACAGATAAGCACCCGGAAGGGTCGAAACACATTGTCGTGTTGCGCCGCCTCGGCGCCAGCCTCAGGTTGAGGTCAGAAGGGTTGATACGTGAGGGAGAGGACTCCTTCAGCGGTGCTTCCCCTGAAGCGACTGACGTCAGCCAAACTGGCCAGGCCCTGAGCGTTCGGCTAAGCCTGGGCTAATCCATCCCCCACAGTGGCCCTAACGACTGGGAAAATGATTCGACGAGCTTCCCACGCACTCACAAACACGGGGAGATGGGGACGGGTCATAACAGTGCGTAGTTGCACTCTGCCCGCGACAAAGTTCTTGACGCAAAGGCCACAGGCCCTTCAATGCAGTCTTTTCCCACTTGGCTCAATACAGCTTCCAGCCCGGACGGAGAGGCATCGCAGGCCAGCACTATGGGACGTGACACATCGCAGTGTGCTACAACAGTTGAAAATTTTAGCAGATCCTTGGCACGCTTGTAGGCCTCTGCTTCCGCCTTCGTCCAAGCTCGCACCTTATCCCTATCCAGAAGGCGATGAAGGGGTTCAACACATGGGCGGCCCACTTCAGAAAACGACCGTAAAAGTTCAAAGCTCTCAAGAACGACTGTAGTTCTTTCCCGTTCGTTGGTTCCGGAGACTTCTTGATGGCCTCCGCCTTTTCGGCCGAAGGACTGACGCAGTCCTTGTTGATACGGTACCCCAGGTACGATATTTCCTTGTCTCAAAAAGCGTACTTGTCAGCATTCAGACGCAGGCTGTCGTCCTAGATGCGCTGCAGCACCCTCTCCAGCCGATTGTCCTGTTCAGCTACCGTTTGTCTGTTGATGAGAATGTCATCCAAAAAACACTGCACTCCTTTGAGGCCGTTTAAGATTCTTCCCTATAACACTGGAAGATGCCCACAGCCACGGCCACAGCAAACTGTAATCGGGTCACCTTGAAAAGCCCCTTGTGCGTCGTTATTGTCAACAACAGGGAAGAGTTCTCGTCGATGCCAAGTTGCTGATAAGCTTGATCCAAGTCAAGCCGGGAGAATGCTGAGCAACCTCCCAGCCTTGCTAGTAACTGTTCCGAAGTGGGTAGCGGATAAGTCTCCCTCTTGACAACTGGGTTGAGTGTTCCCTCGAAGCCACCACAAATTTCCATCTTTCTAGCTTCTTTAGAATCGGGACGATAGGCGTCACCCAACAGGAGTGTTTGACTTAAACACCTTGTTCCACCAACTTCTCGGTGGCTTCGTCCACTTGCGGCAGAAGTCCCGTTTGCAGAAGTGCAAACGGAACTCTAACGTGCCTTTGCAAATTGGGTGTGGCTTGATCCTCCACTTCAATTCGCGTTGGGGGACCCTTTCTCTTCCCCAGCTTGGGCATGAACACTTCTGAGAAGTCCTCAAGGAGAGTTGCCACTTTCGTCCCCAATGTGTGCTGCTGGCCTACAGCATGGACGACTCTGGTTGCAGTTTCGGGAAACAGGGGCTCCATGAAGCTGATGAGGCCCTTCCAAGGAGATGCCTAATGGTTGGAACCAGTCCTGTCCCAGAATCCTGATTCCAGACCCCTTTGTGATGAGTAGCGGGAGCTAAGCTCTGCTGCCATACTTGACCTGCACTTTCACCTCTCCCACGAGATGCACAGGTTGCCGAGTGAAGTTCGGACTACTCACATGCTCGGTCAGAGCGCCTTCTTGGAGATTCCTAGCTTGCACACTGACCTCAGGTTGACAATGGAGCACACGGAACCAGAGTCCACCTTCATAAGTACTTGGTTTCCGCTGACCGCGATGGTTGCCTTGGATGTACGGAAGTGACTAATTGACGTGCAGTTCTTTGCAAGATGATGTCCTGGGTTGGGTAAGGTTCGAGCATGTTGGATGTCAGCAGCAACACGTGGTTACACAAGATCCGTGGGGACATGGCGGTCTTGTTGACTGTGGCTGTGCGTGCCTGGAGCGTCACTGCTTCCTGAATGCTAGCCAGTGCCAACCCTTGGAACATGGTCACGACACTGCCTCGGCATCCCAACGTTCCAATACTGGAACATGTAGCAGTGGTCTAGCAGAGCCAGAAGAATCACTGTAGCTGGATAGAAACATTGCAACAGATGCATCATTCCTCTAGGCATAAAATATCTTGCACCTTAGACATATAATTTTCGAAATTGGAGATCCAATGGGGACGCAGAGCAGTCAAAATTTCACGGCGCAACTTTTTTTATGGAGCTAGCTTGAAATATTTCTTTGAAACTCCACAGAATTCAGAATGTTATATAGCTTCTAAACATAGTATTTAAAGTGCTAGAAGCTGGCACTCTCGTCTCATGTTTAGAAACAGTTATTTAGTCATTTTCCCCTCATCAAGCATGCACACCAATTCCCGTTTTATTACAATTGGGAAGGCGATCAGTCAAGTTATGTTTCATTCACATCAAAGTCAGTTAAAAATAACTTTGCAATGTAGGCAGGAGCTATATCAGTCAGTTTTGAGGGACAATCAGTAATAGGAAGACATGTGGTGTATTCTTTTTTCAATTTTTGTAAATTTGTGAGTTTGAAACATGATCGACTGAATTTTCTTTGAGCTAGAAAAACCATGTAGTAATATTATTTCTACTAATTCACACACGAATATTTTTTAATAAAATGTATTTCGTTAACTTTTTTTTTTGTGCAAAAAGTGTATTTACGATATGATGTTGCTTTGGGAGCCGCTGGCGCTGGAACTTGATGTCACAGGTGGCAGTCGTCCAGCGACTCTATAATTTGCGGGAATCTTGGGGCAGTTTGGCTATCCCGTGTGTGTTTAACCGTTCAGCGGTCTCGGCGGCGCTCGCGATCTTCGGCCAGTCGCGCCCGAGGACGGATGCGACCAGTTGTCAGTGGAGTGCCCCACGACGAGCAAGTTGGCGATGGTTCTGTCCTCCGCAGTGGAGTATGACTTTGCAGCGCCGACTCGCTTTCTCGCTGGGGTGGTTAGGTGCACACAAGTCACCTGGCCAACCAAGCACTCGTTGCAACGCCGACACACATTCACAAGGTACCTGATGACGTCGCCCGCATCACTCAAACGGCTGCTTGAAGACGTAGTACGCTAGCAGGTACGGTAGCCTGTCTTCAAACCGAAGCTCGCGGAATGCGTCTACGACGAACATGACGGACGGCCTTCTCAACAGCCGGAGGAGACGCTCGAACCCAGATCAACCCATACTGTCGTGACAGCAACGGCGGAAGCGCAATACGGCATCCAGGATCCCTCGCAGACACACGAGGGGCATTCATAAAGTTCGTATTATTGTCACGAAGGAATAGACATTCAGCAATCAAACTCGAGTAGGAGTTGAGACTTTCTCTACATATTCGCCACCAAACGTTACGCACTTTTTCCAGCGATGCACCACATGCCAGAGGCCATTGTTATAGAACTCCTCGTTTTGAGTGTTCAGCAATTTGGTTGTTTCAGCAATCACTTGGTCGCCGTCTTTGAAATGCTTTCCTCTTATTTGGCCACACTGGAATCGTCTGCGCCATTTAACCAAAGTGTCATAAACCGGGGTGTTGTCCCCGAACAATGCTCCCAGATTGGAATGAATATCCTTGGCATTGCTTCTCTTCAAATGAAAAAAAAAACAAAAAAACGGATCACTGCATGTGCTTGGCACCGACGGGGGGTGCCATTCTTGTTTCGACTCCCTCGCGGCGTTCCGAGCTACCATAGCATGCGATGTTTATACTGTGCGGAAACTAGAGGGACGCACGCTCATGTTGATGCCTGTTTTGTTCCGTTGTTTTTTTTTGCACTTTTTTGTGCCGATAATACGAACTTTATGAACGCCCCTCGTAGATGTGAACACGGCAGACGAAGATCGAGCGTGAGGGGCAGCCAGAGCAAGCAAGCACTACCGAAACTACCGAAGTAACTGATAACGAGCAAGCTGTCAGCTGGAGTCAACGTTACTATACTTCGTTTCAGCTTCCGTCCGAGCGCAGCCAAAGGCTGGGGGACGGTTCGCAACTTCGAGAAGAGCATTCCTACGCACCACAAAGTAGTCCGCAAAAGTATATATATTTATCTTTTTCAATAGCTGTTTTGTGCGTAAACGTTGCACAATATTCCAGATGTGTACTGCTGAGAATGATTTGCAACTAAAGATATGAATTGTCGCAAGTTGATGTTTTTATTAATATATGTCAATGCATGTGGTTTGGTGAAAACACGTACGTCCGCTGGCAACACTGCTGTAGCGCTCGCTCGGTTTTCTGTGCGATTTTGTTCCCGTAATGGCCGAATCATGTGCAGCGTGCTTCGCTGCTTTCCTCACCGAGTCGTTTCAAAACGTCCTTTCGCAAAGGCACGTTTGGGCGTGAGGCGCGAAAGGTCGTGATGAATGTCTACTTTCAAATTCGGCAGGAGATTCCGGCCGCGTCGTACCGCGAATGCGTTGTAAACAAGAAAAGCGTCCGGGCCACTACAGTTCACTGATACGCGGCGAAATCAGGGCACCCCTTTACCTGCCGATCACGTTGAACGCCGAGAAGCTGGTGGAAAGGCCTGCGCCTCGAGCCCCGGTATATCCAAACAATACAAGGAAACATCAACGGTCGGGTCATCGGGCACGTTGGAACGTGTACTTACATCTCGAAACTATGGCGAAATGCCGAACAGGATCGAAAGCTCGGACACAGACGCCAGCGGCCAGCCTACATACTGACATCCCCTATGACTAAATTTCAGAACGTGAAAGGTCACGTTTTAAACCTGTAGCAGACGAAATACTCGGCGAGCGCGGGAGGCGCTGACGACCAGCGGCGAAGCGGAGTGATACAAAAGTGCAGGCGAGATCGCGTGACCTGTAGCCGGCGTGTGATTGGCTCCGGCCACACGTAGCTTTGGCTGCGCTCGGACGGAAGCTGAAACAAAGTATAAACCACTCAGTTGGGAAAATGCCATAGAGACTGCTCTGAAAAAGTGGCCCTGATCTCTCCTCGCGACCCGAGCAAATGGCGAACACAACGCCGCCATTTTTCCCGCAGCGTTTGGCTTTAATCGGCCGCGTCTTACTACCGAAGTTAAAATGCACCTAGGTCGGGACGCGCTACCTGAAAACACCGCTGAGGCATGGTTGTATAAAAACAATATTAATTGTGCCGGAAAACCTTGCAAACTAAAGATTTTAAAAACATCCCGCGCCCTTCATTTTGTACTAAACTCCAATAAATTTCATACAAAAAGAGTCGTTTCCGTTTGTTTTTACGCAAAAAACATGCTTTCTAAAAACTCAAGGTGACCACAGTACAGACATATGATAAAGAGTGGCGCTGTTGTATTTAGCTCGGTCTCGGTGGACGCCAGCGGCCCAGGTTTCGACGGCAAGTTTCCCAACTGAGTGTTTTAGTAACGTTGGCTGTAGTGGCGGAGCGCGGGAGGCTCGGCTTACGGATTGGCTTTTGACGACGTTACGTTGGCTAATGGATTTCGGCCGACGCCTCGCCTCAAGGTTGCCCCAAAACATCTAGTTTTCGTCAGAAATCGAAACTGTGTGCAACATTCTATCTCGGTTTTCTGTTATATTTTGTTGTCCCAACATCCAACGCAAAAAAAGTGCTTCGCCGTGTTAAAATTGGTTATTGACGGCATGATTGACGCAAAGGTTCTCTGTGTTCCCGAGGCGACTTTGAGACCGCAATCGCAACAAACATCACGTAAATGCCTTTTTAGTTCAACGAAGTAGAGGGGCTTAGAGTGATAAACCGGAAGTTCGGAAGTGGCACCCCCCCCCCCCCCGATTGCCGCCATGTTGTACGCAAATGTGACCACTCGTCACGTGACTTCCCAAGAACCGTGACGTCACCGGTAAGATGGCAGCGCCCAGAGCTGGCGAATGCGAGTTTGTTCAGTGCGCGGTAGCCGTGGTGTGCAGCTGCTTTCCGACGACTTCGGGCTTCTTCGTGCTCGCTGACGCAGGTATAATGTGAAAATATGAAGGAATGAGACTTTATACCCTTTTTGCGCAAGATCGCTGTGGATCATATCGATATTAACACCTGCGAGACAGCATCAGCCGTATCGCCGTACCGGTGCTCGGATTCCCGGACGTGTTCGAGGATCGATAGAACTTTTAGTGCATTCAGCATGAAATTTTCGCATTCTCTTAGCTTTGTTTGTACGTCGAAATGTCTGTTAATCGATGCGAAATGTATGCGTCGGACGTAGGGCCTAGGGGAATTTGTTTCAGCCCTAGGTAACTGCATAATCACAGCAACTTTTAGCGAGGAAGCTCCTGCGATCTTTACGTATTCTACTAATCAACAGTTTTACGATATAACTTCTAGCATAAAATATTCACATTTTTCTAGCTTCGTTTGAACGTTGAAATGTCTGAGAATCGAAGCGAAAGGTGTGCGTCGCGTAAGGGCCTAGGGGAAGTTGTTTCAGCTCTGCCTCACCGAATAATCATAGCAACGTATAGCGAGGAAGCTCCTGCGATTTTTAACCTTTTGTGCTAATCGACGACTCTACATTCGATCGCAATACTTTTTTCAAGTGAAAGTCTGGCGTTTGCTTAATTGACGTGCACGCGAACTCTTACAAAGCATTCGAAACAATCATTCAGAAAAAAGGTTCATTACCTATGTTCATAAAACAGTGTATTTGTCCCCTTGGAACTCAGGACTCAGCAAGTCTTCATATTTTTTATTGGTCAGTCCACAAAATGTTGCATTCGATGTCCCTTAGAAACTAGTATGAGTAGGCTCTTTACCTTGCCGATCGGTATCAATAGCCCACAGTAACCTACACGTGTACGATCATACTCCTCTTAGATGGTTGTCTAATCCATCATTTTAAACATCTAAAATCTTTAAAAAAAATGCAGCCTTACTTTTTAGAGGTTTAGAGATAGAACAACACATATCAGCAATTCATTAATTAATTGTAATGCAACTCGGAAATAGAAGATTAACTGCACACTTTTTTCTGTCGTAGGATTTATTGCAGCAATAATTTTTTTCGTCAAGATTGCATTGTATCAGTTGGTCAATTATTTACTTGTTCTAATCACCTGGACAAGAGGACTCGTATTTGCGTTCGTCCCGAAGAGCAGTCTTGTTGAAAAATGTTGACTCCCATTCCTCCCAGTCTCTTCAATAAATATTTTTTTTTCAAAAGTGTGTGCAGTCTATATTTTGTTTCACCGGAACTTGAAAAAGGGCAACCGCCTCAGCTTCCTCGAGCCAATCAGAGAGATAAAGGGAAGGTATGAGACGAATTTGTGCAGATGAGCACTGTGATGATATGTTGTCATGTCGTGCATATTGACTCACCGAGACTGTAGCCTTCGCCGTTTGCCAAATTGTGATGAAACGAATTACAGTAGCTACTACTCTAATTACCCAAGGCCTTCATACTTTGTGCATTTGTTCGACAAGAATGTTATGTCAGCCATTGCTGTGAACTTGGCTCAGCGCCTATTGGACTCGAATGCTGCATTAGCGTTCGACATAAACTGGGGCCCATTCATGTGCTCTACGCTGAAAAAAGTGGTGACAGTCGTGTTGCTTGATGGGGTATTGCAAATGATCTATTGTATCATACGTATAGGAAGTGTGTTTCTCTGTAACAATGCATCGGCACACACACTATTAAACTAGATGCCCACAGTGCATTTCTTTTTGCAATTAACAAGTTACAGCAATAATTATTTTTTACGAGTAATATTTATTTTCTGTAGCTGGGCCCGTTTTGTGCTCATTAATGTCAGTGAGCTTTGATGTTTTTATCATGCATGTAGTTTTATGTATCCTCTCTGCAATGCTTACAGAGGCCCTTGAAGGGAATAAATTAATAAACAACATTTTCACATCACTGGAGTTGGTTTTCGGATGCGCCACATGTTCAGGAGAAGTGGAACGAGTGCAGCCCATTGCAACCAGTCTGCCAGTCTGGTATGTCCAATTAATTAATATTGAAGGGTCAGAGATGCGAGCGTCATCAAAAGGTCCAGCACGTGCGGTGAACACAATTTTTTTGTGTATAGGCTTTGAAGGCGTAAAGGTGAGCGGAAATATGTTTATTTGGTTAATGTATCAAATATGTTTATTTAATAACAGTTTATTTCCATTACACGTAATGGTAGAGCCAAGAAAAAAGCCGCGCTATGCGGCTTGACGAGTTCTCGGCCCCAGTACATTCTGCAGCAGCGTCGGAAATACCAATATACAAACAAAAATCGTGCATAATCACAATGAATACGAAAAAAAAAATAACAAGAAAATAGAAAACGTCACTGAGTGCCATATTAGTTGACATTCGCAAATCAACACAAAACATACTTTTAAACTAAGAGAAAAAAATATCGCTTCAACCTATATATGCAAAATCATGCATGACAGAGCGCAATTCACCCAGACATAATCTATCTAGAAAAACACCTTCAGATTGCAATACATTTAGAAGCTTTGGGATTCGGTATGCTAACATTTCCTTTCCAGTATTTAGCCGACACGTTGGTACGTGCCAGTAATCTGGATTACGAATTTGGTATGGTACGATATGTTAATGTAAACCAGACAATTCTACCAGGGACGAAGTGTTGTAAAGAAATTCTGTTCTAAGTTTTGTTGATAGTCTGTAGTTATAAAGATTGTGAATACTGAGTATATTATAAATTTTAAACAGGTTTTCTGTGTGCGAAAGATAAGGTACGTTTGCAATTACTCGTAACATTCTTTTTTGAAGCAGGTGCACTTTCTCAAGATTAGTTGCTGTGGTAGTACCCCAAACCAACGAACAATAATTTAAATGGAAATAAAATAATGATTTGTATAATAATATTTTAACAGATGTAGGAAGGATATACCGATGCCGACATATAATACCCACAGTTCTTGACAATTTTTTATTTAAATGTTCACTATGGTTATCCCAGGACATATTCTGAGAAAACACTACTCCAAGTGTTTTAAAATTATCAGTTAATTCGATATTTTCCGAGTTTAAAGTAATGGTATTTATTGGAGGAAGAATTTTATGCTTAGATCGAAACAGTACGGCTTTAGTTTTACTTGTATTTATTTTTAAAGCGTTCTTTTTTGTCCATACTGATATCTGGCCTAACATTAGGTTTACTTTTGACACGAGCTCCTCAGGATCGTCTGCAGCATACAGAAGTGTTGTATCGTCAGCATATATTATCAGTTTAGTTGTTTGGTCAATATTCACAATGTCATTTACATATTGTCACGAATAACGAAGTGACAAAACAAAGGAATAACTGAGAAAACTGAAACGTTTAATGGGGCGAACTTGTGCCCAAAAATAAAAGGAAAAAGGAAAGATAACAACAGAGCGTCGCGGGCGTCGAAAGCGGCGAAGCAGCAGGATCGAACGCTGAGGCGAAACTGAGTCCGGCTGGTTACGCGGAGCCCCTTTTGTGCACCCGTGGGCTTCTGGAACATTCGCGCTGGAACATTCGGCGTGCAGAACATTCTAACCTAGAACGAGCAACACGGTTCTCGAAATTACCAGAAATCTAAATTGGAAGAATAAATAAAAGACGCGGCGCTCCCAGGGATCGAACCCTGGGCTTTCTGCGTGGAAGGCACGCGCGATAACCGCTAGGCCACGAGCGCGCTGCCTACTGAGTCAGCTGCGCTCGCGGCATTATCCCCCCTTTAAAAAGTGCATCGTCCCGATGCAGCACAAAGGAAAAACACAAATACACAACAAAAGATAGCAGAGTCGCGAGCCACAGTTCCCAGTTCCCAGTTCACTCTTTGACGAAGAGTCCAAAGTTCTATCGTTCGTAATACGGCTTGAGCCGGACGACGTGCACCACCTCGGGTCGTGGCTGGCGTCTTGCAGATGGGCGCGTTCCGTCGGGTAGAACTTCGTAGTTCAGATCGCCGATGCGTCGGATGATTTTGTAGGGTCCGAAATAGCGCTTGAGAAGCTTCTCGCTGAGACCGCGGCGCCGAATTGGTGTCCACACCCATACCCGGTCCCCGGGTTGGAAGCGGACGTCCCTGCGACGAAGGTTATACCGGCGTGCGTCAACTCGCTGTTGCTCTTGAATCTTGATTCTTGCCAGTTGACGAGCTTCCTCCGCGCGTTGACAGATCAGTTGAGCGTCGTCGTTGCCATCGTCGGTTGACACGTGAGGCAGCATGGCGTCCAGCATTGTGGTAACCGTCCGGCCATGTACCAGTTGGAACGGCGTCATTCCTGTGGTTTCTTGTACCGCTGTGTTGTACGCGAATGTGACGTACGGCAACACCTCGTCCCACGTCTTGTGCTCCACGTCGACGTACATGGAGATCATGTCGGCGATGGTCTTATTGAGCCGCTCTGTTAGCCCGTTGGTCTGCGGGTGATAAGCGGTGGTTCGTCGATGGCTGGTGTGACTGAGCCGAAGTACCTCTTGAGTCAGCTGTGCCAGGAAAGATGACCCTCGATCTGTGATCAGCACTTCAGGTGCGCCGTGTCGAAGGAGAATGGACTCGACGAAAAACTTGGCGACTTCCACCGCTGTTCCCGATGGGAGGGCTTTCGTCTCGGCGTATCGTGTAAGATAATCGGTCGCGACGATAATCCACCGGTTCCCTTGCGTCGATGTTGGGAACGGCCCAAGCAAATCCATTCCGACCTGCTGGAAGGGCGTAGTCGGGGCAGATATCGGCTGCAAGAGTCCTGCTGGCTTTGTCGGAGGCTTCTTACGTCGTTGGCACTCATGGCACGACCGTGTGTACAGATGGACGGTTTTCGGGAGTCTTGGCCAGTAGTACTTGTCACGAATCCGGGCGAGCGTCCTGCTGTAGCCAAGGTGTCCAGCCGTCGGGTCGTCGTGGCATGCTTGAAAGATTTCTTCTCGCAGGCTGGCAGGCACAACCAGCAGCCAGGCAGGGTTGCTGGTTCCGAAGTTCTTCTTGAAGAGCACACCTCGCCGCAGAACGAAGCTTGACAAGTCTCGGGCCAGGACTCGCGGAACGGAACTTCCTTGACCTTCGAGGTGGTCGATCACGGCGCGAAGCTCCGGGTCGTCTCGTTGAAGTGCTCCCATGTCGATATCTGTAACTGCTCCGAGAAAACGAGCGTCATCGTCGTCGTCGGTGCTGTCAGGAGGAGATTCGACTGGGGCCCTAGACAAGCAGTCGGCGTCATTATGCTTGCGGCCAGACTTGTGCACAATGGTTACGTCGAATTCTTGCAGTCGCAGACTCCAGCGAGCGAGGCGTCCTGACGGGTCCTTGAGGTTCGCGAGCCAGCAGAGGGCGTGGTGGTCTGTGACCACGCGGAACGGGATACCGTACAAGTACGGACGGAACTTGGTTATCGCCCAGACGACAGCAAGGCATTCTTTGTCGGTCGTTGAATAATTTTGTTCTGCCTTAGACAGCGCCCGGCTTGCGTAAGCAATTACTCTCTCTGCCCCTTCTTGTCGCTGAACGAGCACCGCACCGAGACCGGTATTGCTGGCGTCCGTGTGTATTTCTGTCTCCGCCGACTGATCAAAATGTCCGAGGATAGGGGGCGACTGCAGCCTTCGCTTGAGTTCGTCGAACGCTTGTTCTTGCTCTTCTCCCCACTGGAACTGCACGTCGTCCTTCGTCAGATGCGTCAGCGGTGAAGAAATCTGTGCAAAGTCACGCACGAAACGTCTGTAGTAGGCGCACAGCCCAAGGAATCTACGGACGGCCTTCTTGTCCGATGGCTTGGGGAATTCGGCGACAGCGGACGTCTTTGCAGGATCAGGGCTTACACCCTGAGCACTCACGACGTGGCCCAAGAATTTCAGCTCTCCATAGGCGAACCGGCACTTCGAAGGCTTGAGTGTCAGCCCAGCAGATTTGAAGGCCCGTAGCACGGCTCGGAGTCGTCTGAGGTGCTCGTCGAATTCGGTTGCGAACACGACAACGTCGTCGAGGTAGACGAGACAGCTCTGCCATTTCAAGCCGGAAAGGACGGTGTCCATAACACGCTGGAAGGTTGCCGGCGCTGTGCACAGCCCGAACGGCATCACTTTAAATTCATACAGTCCGTCCGGTGTGACGAAGGCCGTCTTCTCACGATCTCGTTCGTCGACCTCAATCTGCCAGTACCCGCTCTTCAAGTCCATCGACGAAAAGTATCGGGCATGGCGCAGCCGGTCCAGGGTGTCGTCGATGCGGGGCAGCGGATAGACGTCCTTCTTTGTTACTGCATTCAGCCGGCGGTAGTCCACGCAGAACCTCAGGGTTCCGTCTTTTTTCTTCACTAGGACTACTGGGGAGGCCCACGGACTGTTTGAGGGCTGGACGATGTCGTCATCAAGCATTTCCTGAACTTGCTTCTGGATAACTTCCCTTTCTTTCACGGAGACTCGGTACGGTGGCCGATGCACAGGGAGAGCGTCGTCATCAGTGATTATTCGATGTTTCGCAACCGTCGTTTGGCGCACCTTCGACGACGTGGAGAAGCACTCACTGAACTCGGCGAGAAGGTCACTGAGTTGTCGTCGTTGTGGGGCTGGGAGGGATGGGTCGATGTCGAGCTCTGATGGCGTGGTTCTCTTGTGCTGCGTCGGAGAGGCGTCGTCTGAGATAACGGCGATCGCGCCTGAGTCCGGAATTTCCTCGACGAAGCCCACAGCTGTACCCTTTGTAAGGTGCTGCGACTCTTGCCGGAAGTTGGTGACAAGGGCTACGGTACACCCGTCCTGGATCTCGATTACGCCTCTTGCAATGCCAATCCCTCGTCCAACGAGAAGTTGGGCGCTTCCTTCCAAGAGTGCTACACCGCAGGTGGCTTCTTCGGTCCCGACGGGTACAAAGACACTCGACAGCGGCGGCAGGTTTACATGGCTGGCAAGGACTCGCACTGCAGCTAACGTCGCTTTGGGATTTTCTGCCGATGGGACAGGTTTCCGAAGCGTCAGCCTGTTCTCCGCAAGGTCGATGATGGCGCCGTATTCGCACAAGAAGTCCATTCCGAGAATGACGTCCCTCGAACAGTCTTGCAGAATGACGAACTTGACAGGGCAGGTTTCACCGTGGATCTCAACGCGAGCAGTGCACCTGCCGACAGGCGTGATGAGATGTCCGCCGGCGGTTCGTATCTGCGGTCCGTCCCACGACGTCATAACTTTCCGAAGGCGGCGAGAGAGTCTCCCACTCAAAACGGAGTAGTCTGCTCCGGTGTCGACGAGTGCCGTCGCGTCGTGGCCGTCGATGATAACGTTGAGGTTATTCGACACTGTTACAGAAACGTCGTTTCGGGGCGTTGCGGCGTTAGAGTGGGAGAGCTCCGACGATCTTGGAGGATCTTGGCATCGTTCGTCTTCGGCAACACCACCTCCCGGCATTGCCGCGCCTAGTTTTCCCGACGGGAAGCGATGGGTGACAGGCTGTCTCGGCGAGACCGGTGGAAGGGCGATGGCGAGCGGCGGGGAGACGGTGAACGGAATCCTCGGCGGGGAGACGACTCAGGGGATGAAGAGCGGCGGAGGTAGTCCTCGATGTCCCGAGGTCGCTCTCCGAGACGTGGTCGAGGGTCGTTGGGCGCATACCCTCGTAGGCCCAGCTGGCGGTAGGGGCATCGTCGGTAGATGTGGTTGGCTTCCCCGCAGTGATAGCACAACGGGCGTCGATCGGCCGTCCTCCACACGTCAGTCTTTCGCGGCGCAGCTTGTTCTGGGCGGACGTGCGCCCGATCTTCTTGGCGTCGGGAATACTGTGGCGCTGGAGGATCACGTCGGGGTGGCGCCGTATACTGGTGAGCTGGGGGCGGTGGTCGTCGGGTAGCTGCGGCGTAACTCAGCGTGGGCGGTTCGGGAGTGGCGCTGACGAGAACTTCTGGCTGCAGCGCCTGATGTACTTCTTCCCTGACAATCTCGGCGATTGAGGGCGGAGCTCGGCTTGCGGCAGCAGGTAGAAGCTTCTTGATCTCCTCCCGGACGACGTCCCGGATTATCTGCCGCAGGTGTTCGATGCCGACACCATCGACATCGGAGCGAGGGGGCGAGACAGCCGGAGCCGTTGACACACCGGCGAGTCGTTGATAGTGCACAGCTCTGGCCGACAGCGCTCGCTCGATGTTGGTCGCCTCGGCCACGAAGCCGTCTACCGTCGTCGGGGGCTGCGGACAAGGCCACCGAAGATTTCACTCTTGACGCCCCTCATGAGGAAGCGCAACTTCTTCTCCTCGGTGGCTTGCGGGTCGGCGCGTGTACAGAGTCGTAGCACGTCTTCAACGTAGCTGGTCACACTTTCGTCGGGGGCTTGTGTCCGCGTCTGGAGCAGGTCCTCCGCATTCTGTCGCCGGTGTTGGTTCGAGAAGGTTCGCTTCAACTGGGTGACGCAGATGTCCCACGAAGTGAGCGAAGCCTCGTGGTTTTCGAACCAATGCCTCGCAGTACCCTCCAGCGAAAAGTAGAGGTTCTGGAGACACTGCTCCGCAGTCCATCCGTTGTGGCGCGCCACACGCTCGTAGTGCTTGATCCAGTCTTCGACATCCTCGTGGATCTCGCCGTGGAAGGGAGTGGGCGTACGGGGTGCGGCGGGCAGGTAGACGAGGGCAGGAGCGGCGGGGGTCGGCGACTGGTTGGCCATCGTCGGCCTCGTTGGCTGCTTGGTCCTGGGTGGCAGAGGTCCGAATTCCGGGTGTAGGCCTTGGGTGCGACGACTGAACCGGATCTCAGTAGTGCCTTCGTTGGTTCTTCCTGGGCTTGGCGTCGGACTTGCACTGCGGGCCCTCGGAGGGGTACGCGGCAGGGGCATGCGGTACCCAGCACCTCCACCAAAATGTCACGAATAACGAAGTGACAAAACAAAGGAATAACTGAGAAAACTGAAACGTTTAATGGGGCGAACTTGTGCCCAAAAATAAAAGGAAAAAGGAAAGATAACAACAGAGCGTCGCGGGCGTCGAAAGCGGCGAAGCAGCAGGATCGAACGCTGAGGCGAAACTGAGTCCGGCTGGTTACGCGGAGCCCCTTTTGTGCACCCGTGGGCTTCTGGAACATTCGCGCTGGAACATTCGGCGCGCAGAACATTCTAACCTAGAACGAGCAACACGGTTCTCGAAATTACCAGAAATCTAAATTGAAAGAATAAATAAAAGACGCGGCGCTCCCAGGGATCGAACCCTGGGCTTTCTGCGTGGAAGGCACGCGCGATAACCGCTAGGCCACGAGCGCGCTGCCTACTGAGTCAGCTGCGCTCGCGGCAATATACGTTAAAGAAAAAAGGGCCTAAGATACTTCCTTGTGGTACTCCAGAGACTATGGGTTTTATACTGGATGAGAAATGATTACAGCACACATATTGTTTACGATTTTCGAGATATGATTGCAATAAAAGAAGGGCTTGCCCGCGTACTCCATAACATTCAAGTTTCTGTAATAAGAGCTTGTGGTTCAAATAATCAAAAGCTTTCGTAAAGTCAATATAAACTCCCAAAACTAGTTTTTTATCTTCTAGATTACGTAAAATGAATTCCTTTTCTTCAAGTAACGCAAGCTCAGTGGAACGGTGCTTTCGAAATCCAAACTGAGATTTTGTAATTAGCTGATGCTTATCGAAAAATTTTGAGAGCCGTGCATGAATAAGTTTTTCTAGCCCCTTTGAAAAAACAGGCAGTATGGAAACTGGTCTATAATTATTTAGATCATTTTTATCACCTTTCTTATGCAGTACAGAAACTTTTGCTATCTGCATACGCTCAGGGAATACACCTTCAGATATACATAGGTTAAATATATAAGTCAAATAAGGCGTAATTAAGTCTAAGACGTATTTCACAGGTCTAATCTGTATATCATCTATATCTCTGCTACGAGTATTATTTAGATTCATAAATGCTTTAAAAACCTCGGAATCGTCAACCGGATCCAGAAAGATTGAATTTGCACTTCTCTTTTCAATATACGTACAAGCATCATCGTCGTAATTTATGTTCACTAAATTTACAAAATGGTCATTAAATATGTCAGCTAAAGCAGTATTCTTTATTTCTTCACCGTTTATATACAGCTTCTCTAGGTATTCATTTTTTTGACTACCCCGTAAAATCGTATTCACTTTTTTCCAAGTGACCTCAACATTTCTAATTGTCGAGTTAAAACTGTTATGGTAATAACGTTCCCTAGCTTTTCGTAATTCTTTTGACAGCTGATTTCTATAACATTTGAACTTTTTTAAATCCTCTTGATTTCTAGTTTTGTTAAAGTTATGAAATAGCTGATTTTTTATAATAATTTTTGATAGAAGGTTTGGGGTAATCCACGGCTTTCGAATTTTACGCGATGATTTACATATCTTATAGGGGAAATCCTTCGCATAGATCGTCTGAAACCTATTCAAAAAAGTGTTATATGCTATATTGGGATCAGTCTCTGTTAAAACATCATTCCAACTCGCGCTTCCAATATCGTTGCGAAACATATCAAGATTGTCAGGCGTTATATTTTGAAATGGTCTTAATGACCGAATGTCTCGTTTTGGGTGAAGAGCCTCGTTTATGCAAATAAATATCGGGAGATGATCGCTTATCTGGGTGCTAAATATTCCTCCTTTTAGGCGTGTATTATCAATATTTGTAATGAAAAGGTCTATTAGAGTTTCTGTGTGAACAGTGATTCGTGTTGGTCTGGTTATCGTATTAAGATATCCGTACGCGGCAAGTAATACTTCAAACTCATTTTTAGGCGCGGTATTAACTAGCATATTGATATTGAAATCCCCACCGATTATCACACTAAAATTATTGTCACTACCGAATCCCAAGAGCCTCTCAAAAAACGTAAAAAATTCACAATATTACCATCCGGTGGGCGATAAACAACAGAAATAAGCATATTATCTGCTATCAGAGATAGCACTTCGTAGTCTCCAGTTGTAACGCAAAAATTTGATAATAATTGAGAGTTAATGTTTTCTTGGACCAATGCGCAAACACCACCCCCGCGACTTGTAGTCCGGTTTAAACAGTAGCTTTTATAGGATGGCAAATGAAATGCATCAGTTTCGTCGGAATACCATGTTTCGGTGAACATTATCACGTTCAATCTAACTGAAAGTTGGCTAAAAAGACATTCAAGTTCCATCGATTTATTTTTAGCCGACCGTACATTTAAGTGAAAAAGTTTGAGTGAAGCCTCAAAACCACCTTCAAGAATTTTTGCAAAGTCAGCCGGAAACAAGTATGAAGAATCCATCGTAAATTTATTGAAAACCCAGTGTGTAACTAAGATCCTTGACAAAACTACAAACTAATCACTTCCAAGTCGTCTTCACTCCTTATCACAACCGCATCGTCGCCATCCTTGCGCCTAGCAAAGATTTTTCCGTTTCTGTGCCAAGTGTATTTGACACCGTTCGCTTTCGCCCATTCTTTTGTTTTCGCAAGGAGTTCCCGGTTTTGTTTAGTCATGTTCTCGTAGATGTACACTCTCATTTCGGTTGCCCTTAGCTTATTCCTCCGGTAGAGCCATGCGTCCCTAGTTGTTTGGGATGCAAACCTGACAATGACGCCTGGAATTTTGTCCGGTTTTGATGGCAGCCGGTGAATCGCGGTGATATCTCTTCCAGCTAGCTCGGGCACTTCTAGAGTTCGCGCCACTTCATTCACCTTGCTTATCAGGTCTTCGTCATTACTTTTTGCGATACCATGGAACTCTAAATTGAGCTTACGGCTTCGCCATTCCATGTCGTGAAGTTCTGCCTTGAGTTTCTTCACTTCCTCCTCCTGATCTTTTTTCTCGATTTCTGCAAGTCTACTTTTTACCTCTTTCATCTCTTTCTTTTGTTCGTTGACAGATTTCAGAATTTCATCATACTGAGCAGACATCATGCTGATAGATGCTTCAATGCACCCAACAGTTTCCTTAAGGTTCAATAGCTCATCTAGCTTTCCGTTCATGTCAGCCAACAGAATTGAAATTGAAATGTCGTCATCCGGTTTTTGTTTACTGACAGCCCCGCCTTTCAACCTTGAGACTCGGCAAGTGGGGCATTTCCATGCCTTACGATATGCCTCGCCTTTTGTTTTTAACGTGACTTCGGACACCCCCGCGCAAACCCCACAATGGTACGAATACTCGCATTCACTACACGAAATAGATTGTTCAGCATTAAGAATTTCCTCTTGGCATTTTAAACACAATGCGCCAGCCATTACCAGATAAAAACGTTCACCAAACAGTAAACACCGCAGGCAGCAGCAGCGACAGAGCTAGAAATGTTGATGCAAAATAAGTAACGTAAACCAACCTGCAATGACGGAACAGGACAGATTAGCTTGTGCACTGTCGTCTGTCGCCGCTGCTGCCAGAATGCCGAGGTCCGGCGCCTGTGATGATTCTTATGGTACGATGTTCCGCTGGCGTCGCCCGTGTCTGGCGTCGTAGGCGTGGCCCCACGCTTCAGCTCGTTGCAATCTGGCCACGATAGTCACTTTCGTTGTGGAGCAAGGCGTCCGACACAGCAGGCAGCACGCTGCAGTTTCACTTGCTTGTAGGATCGGGCACACCGTTGATAAACTGCAATGACGGAACAGGACAGATTAGCTTGTGCACTGTCGTCTGTCGCCGCTGCTGCTGCCATTTGATTACATAATTATCGGTTCTTTGCAAATGGTTCCATAACGAGTTCTCTCTGCGACAGTCTCGTGTCAGGCGTTCAGTCGTATAGTACCTGTGCTTGTTGTCGGATGATGCTCCTGGCACGTCGGTGTTCAGTTTGGTCGAGTGGCAACTTTGACCGACTGCTGCCGTCTTGTAATCATACGTCATGTGCGGCCACTGACATCTGATGCACTGAAGCTGCAGGGCTGGCTTCTAATCCGCAAATTTTCCTGGTAGTTTTCTGCGTCAATGCAGCAAGCTCGGGTATATATTGCTTACGTGGCTGTGCCTTTTGCTGTAACGTTGACTTGAAGGCTGGCAACAATGTTTGTTTGCTATCGTAATGGCGATTTTTTCTGCATATCGCGACCACTGCAACTTGTGTAAGTCTTGTGTGGCAAAGTGAAGTCGGGTGATGCTTGGTGTCCACTTTTCAGAACAACCAACCATTCTATTTCTTCAAGTCACTCACGGCGTTCTCCTCGAAGTTGGAAATTGTGTGCTTTGTAGCTTGGACGTAGATAATTGGTGTCAGCAACTTATTAGGTATTGTGCTTGGACGACAACCGACACCAAATTAACTGTTTTTGCATGCCGCTCACCTGCTTTGTCGTGCTTACCTCCCGTCGAGGTGATGGGGATCAGGAGCTTTGGGGTAATGTCAGCACCAGGGACAAAGGCCGCCGAATATACTCCTCAATGTCCCGCGGACGCTCATCGAGATCGTTCGGCACGAACCCTTGCAGGCCAATTCATTGGTACGGGCACCTCCAGTAGGCATGGTCGGCCTCATGCAGTGGTAGCAGAGTGGTTTTCGGTCGACCATTCGCAGTACCTCCGTTTTCCTCGGTGTACTTTGTTCAGCGCGGACCTACACTGGTTCTTCTCGATGTCGGAAATGCTTCGGCGTTGGGGTGTCTCGTTGAATTGGCATTGAATAGTAACGGGTAGCCGGTGGCGGTCGTCGTGACTTGGTGGCATGAGTCGCCCTCGGTTTTTCAGATGCCGCTTCGCTCGAAGAAGTCTCCAGTTGAAATTGCTGTCGAACTTGTTCCGAAACAATCTCGGCAATCAAAATAAAAGCCGGGCAACTGATGGCAGCAAGTTGGTTCCTGATCTCCGCCTGGACAATGTCGTGGATTATGTCGCTGATGCCTGGGAGGCTGGCGTCGAAGTTTTAGCTGGACGTTTCGAGTGTCGAAACGCTGGGGAGTTGTTGATAGTGACAGGCTCGGGCCTGCAGTGTATGTACATTCAATGTTGGAAGCCTCGGTGATATGAACCCTTCGACTGTTGTCGTGGGGTTGCGGACAAGGCTGCCGAAGGTGTTGTCCCTCACATGAGGGACATGGGATTCTTAGCTTCTGTCTTCTGTAGCATCAGGGTTGGCGTGGGTGCTCGATCAGGCGCAAAACATCCACCACGAAGGCGGTGGTGCTCTCGTTGTCCTGGACAGAATCAGGAATTCGGCTCTCTCTCATCAATGTTAAGTGATGAATGTGCACTTCAGCTCGACCTTGCAAACTTCCCACGACGTTAAGGAGGATTCGTGGTTCTCAAACCAGTGCCTGGCAGTTTCTTCCACGAGAACTATAGGTTCTGCAGGAGCTGGTTGTCTGTCCACCCACTGTGGCGGGCGACACGGTCATACTGTTCAATCCAGCCCTCGGCGTCGTTATACACCTTGCGTGAAAGGGCGTCGGAGTGTGAGGTGCGACGGGCATGCAAACAATGGTGGGAGCGGACGCGGTTCGCCGCTACAGGTTTGTCATTGTTGGCTTAGTCAGCTTTGGTTTTTCTGGCAAACGGCTGAATTCCGGTGGTTCTTGCTGGTAGCAGCGACTGGCTCGGATTTCAGGTTTTTTGTGGTGTATTTCAGAGGTTCTCCCTTGTGGTACTCGCTCGTCTTGCGGTTTAACGGGACGCTAACCACAAGACGAGCGATAACAGGGACGCGGTATAGTCCGCCACCCGTGTCCCGATCGGGCAACTCGGCTGAGGAGCTGCCAGGGTGCACACAGAGTGAAGGGCTATGGGTAAAGTACCCAGCACTTCCACCAGAACATACGATGACAGCTGAGCGTGGCCTGGAACTTTCCAGAATGGTAAATATTGATAGAAGATAGGTCTAGAGCAAGCATCCATGACAATATAACAAAACTGACAGAGGAGAGTCTATCCTGACCACTAAAGAGGCTGTATTGCTTTAATAGCATTCTGTCCGAATAAATCCTCTCCTTCGGGGTTTGGCGACTGCCGTGGACGAACTGAACTGAAATGGATGTGGAACCACTTTTCTGGTAATGAGCCGCTGCAGACTGTCGTCGCAAAGCGGCTTGAACGGGTGGACTAGGTAGGTAACACGTGCGATAAAATGTCCATACAGCTAGCAATTCGCGTACCGAGTGTTGATGAAACTTGTGTCGACGAAACGTGCGACAGACCAGCGGAATCAATACCAACTGCATTACCTGTGCTCCGTGAAAGTGCACGTCTACGCCAGAACAATTTAGGAAGCAGCACAGCATCATTTAGCACAGCACGGGAACTACCAGCTGCAAGGCAGCTCTCGGAGCGCCGCACCACCAAAGTGAGCCTTCGGTCATTTGAACGAAGCGGCACCACGATTGCACACTACCAGGCACGACTCACGCAATTTTCCGTCGCTAAATTGTGTATCCAAATATACTGCACACGCTTCACTGGAGACCTCGAAGATTCCGATGGTAAACGAGAGCACAGAAACGTCACCTTAAAATTTATCCCTAGCAGTATCCAAATCAGTCCGAGGTACGAGCAACGTAGGGCCGATTGTTTCTTTAGTGGCAATATCCCCGTCAGTCACCAGCGAAATGCACTGTGCACACCGTCCCTCAGTATTTTCACGTCATACCTACGTCAGACACCACGCTGAGCTCTGAAGTCGCTTTCGACCGCCCTCATATGACGGCTTCCGCGTCTGAAATGAACTTGCCGAGACGAACGACAACGAACAAAGCATCCGACAAGCTCCGGCTCAGCTGGGGCTAGCCACTGCTTGGGCGCTGCCGTCTTTCCTGTGACGTCACGTATTTGGTTTGGTCACGTGACGAGTGGTCAAATTTGCGTACAATGGCAGCGGCCTTATGGGGATCTTTCGAGTGCAGACCGGAACCCCGGTTTACCGTTCTAAGCCCCTCTACTTCGTTGTTTTAGTTGTCGTCTGGCAGGTCCCATCCTGAATGTCATTTGAAAATCTGAACAATATCCCAGTTCTAGTAGACCCTATACAGAGATCCTGGGTTCAATACCCGCTCCTGCCCGTTTCGATCTGGATGAGCATCGTAGCGGCGTGCGGTCGTGTATCACTACTGCGTGGTGCACGTTAAAGACCCCAGGCTAGCGGTTGTACTGCACTGGCTAAATTGCTCATCTACAGCTGAGACACCAGACGCCCACTGAGGCAGACTAACTTCCGGCTGTATAAACATACACACAACAATTTGCTTTGCCGTATCGCTCGTCCGTCTCGCTCGTCTGCCGTATCCCATGCTTGTGCGGCATTCATTTTTGTAGTAAGGACTTTCACTATGAAAGGCGCGCAAAGGCGGTTAGTACATGAGCCCACCAATAACACGGCTTGACCGAATAACTGAATTGCTTGAGTCCGATTTCGCTGGCAGCGAGCCGGCGCCGGCCCCGTTGACTGAATTCGTAATCATAGTAATATCCTTCGTGTTGACGTGGATGCATATATACATATATGACGTAAATATATGACGTATTTACGTCATATATATACATATATGACGTAAATAAGAGTTACTACGCAGGCGAACTAATAAACAATCATACAAAAAAAAACACCTTGAGACTGGGGACAAAAGTTAAAGGGAAACTGTAGCGGTTCTGTATTCGAGAAAAAACACTTAAATCGTCTTCATTTGGCCTCCAAGATCACGAATATTTAGATTATTTTTCAGTCTGGTGCACGGAGGCTGCAGAAAATATTTTTAAAGTACCCTTGAAGCCCCTCCTTCCCGGAGCTCGACGCCATGTACAGAGTTTTCGGAATCTACGCTCTCGCGCATCTTACGCGCCTATCAAAGCTATGTACGCGCACTCTTGCTATTTTCAAAAAGGTCGGAAAACGACGTCACGACTGGTGTCTGTGCGAGGTAATAGTACACTGTAGTAATATATCTTGTAAGCTTGCAATTCCACTCGCTGTCCACTCGAGCAACACGCACTTGGCGGTCTAAAGATTTGCGTATGACGTAACGACTGGTATGAGGGTTTTCGTGTTTTTTCGTGTTTAGTTAAATCTTCGGGAAAAAAAAAACGAACGTGATATTCGAATTCACGGAATAAAAATACTATAAAATTCACCTCTAACGCGTTTTTTTTTCAGGAATCTTTTTAGTTTTTTTAAACAACAATACGTCGACTCAATTAACTTTTTATTTAACTGCAAAATGTACGCGTTTTCTTTATATAGGCCACAACTCTTCAAACAACGCTAACGCCGACAACCGTCAATCACACACACAGTCAGGGGAACACGGCCCAAGCGGTCACACCTTTCACTTAACGCCAACTGCCGCCAACCCCACATCACAATCACAATAGTCAGGTGGACAAGGCCCAATAGAAGGGTGGTGAGCTGGGCTAGTTGGTATGATGACATGTTGAACATAACAGCACACAAAGGACGAGGACAAAGGAAAGGAACGCTTGTGTGTTTTGTGTGTTCTTCTCCTTTGTCCTCGTCCTTGGTGCGCTGTTAGGTTCAACAAAACAAGGCACAAACGGCTACAAAAGAATTCTCTCCCTTGCCCCGACGCACCCTACCAACACCTAGGAAGGCCTCAGTGCTTGCGAGTCGAGATGCAAAGATGGAGGAGAGGGAAGACAATGACCCCAAAGGCTTGTGGCGGTGGCCGGCACCGCCACTAGTCGACCTGTGCAATGAAATGTGTTAAGTTTTAGTACGAACATTTTTCTCGAGAACACCTTTCAACGTAGTTCTTAGGGCGGATCTATTCGTTAACAATGACTTTTCGACGTTTGTGAAGATGGACATACGAGTGCACACGAGCCGGGATATGCAGTACGTTTCAGGCAAAACATTTGTGCCGTCTTCCAACTGTTATGTTTGTACTTCAACACCAAGTCGACGTGCCATGCACGTGGTGTGTCTGTGTGTCTGGAATGTTTTGTATGGATGCACAGGATGATTTCATTCGCAGCATTCATAGGCGAAATATACCATGATTTCAGCTTGACTTGTGGTGTAGATCAATGCAAGTAGTTCTCGACAAGATGCTCTTTGAACTGCTTGCATTCACGCAGAGAATTTATTTCTGAGGGTGCGTTGTTGCCCAGACTTACTTAAAAGCAGATGCCGCAGCAGATACCTTTGGAGATGACCATGTTTTGTACCAGGAGAGATGTTTAGAGTCTTTGTCGAATTGATTGCTACCAGACACAGATAAGTTGATGTGGCGTGACTTGCATATAAGTAAACGAAGGAAATAAATTTAGATAGAATTAAGAGAGCGTGTTGATTAAATCTTGTCTGACGTCTTTCGGTATGTCCTTTGTCTCCTTTTGCGTTCGCATACCAAGAGGGAATAAATTTACCACACCACTGTACCTACAGCCCAGTTTTCATGACTACATTACAGGCAAATTAGAACTTTTCATACTTTGTTGCCGACATGGCACGAAGGACACAACAGTTTTATTCTGTTAATGTTTTGTGTAAGCTCAAAAACTTTTATTGGAATATAAATCTCCGAACCTCGCATTGGAAGGCATACGACGAGATTTGAGGTTATTCTACACTCTAAGAAGTGCCTGCGTGTCTACTCACCCGCAAAACGCTCGAAGAGAAATCTCTGCGATCTACGAAATCAGCTCAGCGAATGATGAGGCGGAACATTCCTTTAGACCTAAAAATGAAGTCTGCGCTGTATCGTTGCGCAATGCAAAGCGTCATGCTTGCATTGCGTAATGCCACAGCCCAGACTTCATTCTTAGGTCTAAACAGATGTTCTTCCTCATCATTTGCTGAGCTGATTTCGTAGATCGCAGAGAGTGGCTCTTCAAGTGCTTTGCGGGTAAGTAGACACGCAGTCATTTTTAAGAGAAAATACTGCTTAAAAAGCCCGTGCGTCTACTTTCCGCACAACACTCGGAGAGCCAATCACAATCAACTACGGAGGCAGCTCAGCGAATGACGATGCAAAAACATATGTTTAGACCAAAAAACGAGGTATATCTTTAGACCAAGAAACGAAGTCTGAGTTGTGACATTAAGCAGTGCAAAATGTCATGCTTGCATTGCTTAATGTCACAACTCAGACTGCGTTTTTTGGCCTAGACATATGTTTCGGCATCGACATTCGCTGAGCTGCTTCCGTAAGTTGCGCTGATTGGCTCTCCGAGTGTTGTGCGGGAAAGTAGACGCACGGGCTTTTTTTTTTTTTTTTAGAGTGTACTGCATAATCTGAGTTCCTAAATGTCTCACATCACGAAGTTCAAGCCCGTTGCGCTCCCCGGGAAATTGACAAGACGGCGGCACAATGTGCTGGCCAGGGCTGGTGATGAGCTGCGACGCTTGACCAACGACATGGCACGTTGTGGGTTGCGACAAATTTAGGAGCTCGCCGGTTACCGCGCACCTGAATGTCCTAGCGCCATAAGGCTGCAGTTAAATCAACGGCTGGAGCGTTGGAGGGACCGCCAGACCCCGGCAGTTCTCCCACTCCTCCAGCGACAGGGACTTCAGGAGGCATGGCCACCGTCGCTTTCGTAAAGCAGTAGCGCGAGAGAAATTTGCAGTCGTTGAACACCCTGCATCGCGCTCAGCCAGTTCCCGAAACGACGCCGTGACACTCAATTACTCAGTTTCTAAGTGAGAGTTTAAAACAAAGGAAATAAACTGTTTGTCCTCGTCTCTTTGTGCGCGATTTTTAACTATGTTCAAGGTTTAATCCAATTTAAAATAAAAAATGAGGGCCGTGATTGGCCAAAAGTTTCTTTAGTTCTTAAAGCCAATTATAAAAGAGAAACTGGGAGGCAGCTCAACCTTGGCACGACATCGCCAACGACGCAATGCACTCACCTCTACTTCTACTACAGGTGCTGTCGCTCGCCGGCAGCCCCACTGACTACGATCGCGCATGCCAGCGATGGACACCGCAAGACCTGCACGGGAACCAACAAGCCCGGCCGCCTGCTCCATCACAAACTTGGCCAAAAGTGGAGCCACCCTTCCAACACGGTTGGCAACCTGGATCATCGACGCTCTTCGGCGGGAACACTCTGTGCGCGCCATATAAACGACCAGTATACGCCCACTCGTCGGGGCACGACATCGCCAACGACGCAATGCACTCACCTCTACTTCTACTACAGGTTAGTTACCTCGACTGTACTAAAGATTATAGTAGTGGCGATTATTGTTTACTTGCGGTGTCGTGCCCCTACGACTTGAGATGGCGTAGTTTTTTGTGTTTGTGCCTAAATTCGTATGCCAACGTCCTTTTATCGCACATGGTCTTGTTACTGTCTGGTGACATAGAAACGAACCCTGGTCCTACAGAAATAGAAGAAACTGTTTTAGCCATTGTACAACGGATCGAGCAGGGACAAGCAGCCCTGCTTGCAGAAATTAAGACTGTGAAAGAACGACAAGAGACTACAGATAAAACCGTACGGGAACTTAAGCAAAGAGTTGCGGTGCTGGAAAACAACTCTGCAGATAAAGCTACGGAGGAACTTAAGCAAAGACTTACGGTGCTGGAAAGCACCTCAGCAGATTCAGGGGGCACAGAAGCAATAGTTAACACTCACGCAATCTCGGAGGATATTGCCGTCCTCCAAGCGGCTAACGAGGACTTAAATAAGAGACTGCGTAGGAATAATCTTCTGTTCCTGGGAATTGCTGACTCGCAGTCTGAATCTTGGCAGCAATCGGAAGAAACACTGATTGCTTTTTGTGCGCAATATTTAGATTTCAATCTTGACTCAAACAGCATCGAACGAGCACACCGCATAGGGAAGTTCACTGCAAATAAAAATCGCCCAATCATAATTAAACTAAATCAATTCAAGGACAAGGAATCCATCTTAGCATGCGGACGAAAACTGAAAGAAACAGACTTTGCAATCCGCGAAGACTTTGCACCAGCGACGCGATTAGCCCGCAACAAACTGCTCGGATTTATCAAACCCCAGAAATGTTCGTTTAAACTACGGCTCGATAAGCTTTTCGTAGGTAATCTCTGCTATGTGTACGATGCTAAATCAGGAAAAGTCATTGAAACTCGCAGCTAACTAGGCCAGAATTTCGATATCTTCGAATTTTTCGAACTTCAGATCCCAAGAAATTTAAATTTTTCGAATATCTCGATTTTTTAAGTTAGGAAAGTTCGAAATCTTTGAATTTATCAAACCTCAAGTAAAAGAATATTCGAAATATTCGAACCCGAAATTTTAGAAACCATGAAAGCTTCGAACTTTTTGAATTCGAAACTCCACTGTGATCGAAAGTTGCGACCTTCCCAATTCCAACCTCGGTCGGTACGAAAATATCGAAATTTTTCGATTGCGAACCTCAGTTCGCTTCGAAAATATCGAAACCTTTCGAAATCGAACCTAGGGTGGTTCGCGACATCCCTTATCTATACACACGCCAAGGTCTGTTACAGAAGATACACGTTCGATAGGAATCCCTTCTAATAGATAACTATTATGTATTACATTATAACGTTTGCACAAAGTTAATACCTTTGTTTTTAGAGGGTTCAGTGACAAGTCATTCAATTTGCACCACTGAACTATTCGCGACACGTCATGCTGTAAAGTATCGCAGTCAGCGAGAGTACGAACATTCATAAAAATCTTAATGTCACCTGCAAACAACAACACCTCAGCATTTTTCACATTGGACGATAGATCGTTTACAAAAATGAGAAAGAAAAGGGGACCAAGAATAGACCCTTGGGGAACACCGGAATTGGAAAAGAAAGTTTTTGAGCGACTGTTATTTATGCGAACGCTGTTGGGACAACATGATAGGTAACTTTGGAACCATTTACACAACTGTGCGCAACAACCATATAAAGACAATTTACGTAATAACAACTCGTGGTTCACTTTATCAAATGCTTTTGACATATCAAAATAAATACAATCAATTTGCCCTCTGTTCATAACAACAGGGACAGAATAGTTCAAAGATGAGGACAGATTAGTTTCAACCGACCGTCCAGTCAGAAAACCATGCTGGCAAGCATCAAATTTCCGGTGGAAGTAAAAAAAAATTCGTCTGTGTATAACGCGCTCGAACACTTTGGAAAACCCCAACAATAAAGATATGGGCCGATAGTCACTAGAAATAGATCGATCACCACTTTTAAAAATTGGTACAATAACCGCAGATTTCCATAACGATGGAAAAACTCCAGAACTAAGAGAAAGGTTAAAAATGTGCCCTAAGATGGGTATGAACAGTTCACTACACCCCTTGATGATAAAAGATGGGATAGAGTCGGCCCCTGAAGATAACTTTGGTTTTAGATTTTTTATGGCTTCAGCGATTTCTTCCAGGTCTACTCTAATAGAAGACAAAAAGTCATGGCAGTCAATCTTGATATCCATGGACCGGACAACTTGTTGCCCGGTACAACAGCAGTTGCTAAAGTAATTGGCAAAAACATTTGTAACCTCATTAGGGGAGGAAACATAGCTGTCGTTATCTGAGTGGTTGCGTAGGCAAATTTCCTGATTGGTATCACGTGTGTGCTGTTTTGCGAACAGCCAAAAATCTTTTGGGCACCGGTTCAAGCTGCGCTCTACTTGATCAAGGTACAAGTGCTTATCTCTAGAGTTCAACTTTTTAGTTAGAGCCCGATATATGCTAAACTGGGCGTAAAATAAATCTGATCCAGTTCGTTTAAAAAGTATATGAAAATGTTCTTTTTTACGCAGATAGGTTTTCAAATCCTTAGAAAACCAATCAGGATAAACTGAAGGCTTAGAAATGCGCTGTGGCACAAACATATCAATAGCGTCTTTAACAATGGAAGAAAAAGTCTCAGACGCCAACTCAGTATCAGTGATGGCAAGAACCGCGCTCCAGTCAAAGTTTTGGAAGTGTTTATACATGCTCAAATAATCACCCTTGGCGTAACGATAGGTTGAGTGACCACGAGATACTGGCTTCTTATGTGGAAGGCGGAATACAACTACGAACGGTGGGTGAAACACATCTATTTGCACTAAGGGGTTTATAACAGGGGTCACATATTCAACTGAGATGTTGGATAGAACGAGGTCAAGGACATTTCCAGTGATATTCTCGATTGTGTTCAGTTGATCGAGGCAACAGTAGTTCATGAACGAAAATAAACAGGATGCCTTATTTGTCGTTATAAGGTTCTTGCCATTAACAGATCTCAGCGACCAATTTACTCCAGGAAGATTAAAATCTCCATAAACCTGTACTCTGTACTTCGCAAAATCTATTTGTTCACTAATCTTATCAAAATGTTCTATAAAAAGGACTTGGTCATAAAGTGGCGGAAAATAATAGTTACCGACTAGGTAGTTAAAGCCATCGCCTGCCTTTATCTCTAGCCAAACACACTCGGAATATGATTCCAGGTCGGGGCGACGGTGCAACGAAAGAGATGACTCACAGGCAATTAAAACGCCACCACCATACTTTTGTCCAGTGGTCTGGTAATCCCTGTCCCGGCGATACACCTTGTAGCTAGGTGTAAAGTAGTGCGAGTCCGGTATTCCATCACAAAGCCAAGTTTCCGTGAGGCAAACAACATCATACTTAATTGTAGCTAGGTTCGGCATAAACTCGATCGCGGCCTTCGTACGTATACGCCCCTCACGTTTTGGTAGAAGACACTAAGCGTTGCTGCCATTTTCGGGTGTTATTGTTTCCTCGTTTTGAACACGTGTACTACCAAGGCGACCGAAAAACTGGTGAAAAATACTGCCCTCCGGCCAAACCTCAGGTAAGTACGTTTAGCACTGCAAACGCTGCTTCGTCACAAGCCAAGTGGAATGACGAGTACGAAGGAAATCTAGTTATCATCTTCGAACAGATAACCGTCCTTCCTTCCAGGAAAGGTTCAACGAGGTCCGCAATGTCCGACGCAGATGTGTTTGGGTTGAGCCTAGACACAAACAAAGCGAAGCGGCGTACGGTCGGAGAAACAGCATTCACCTTGTTCGGTTTAGCAATGCCAGACGATGGCTTGGCTCGTTGCCGGCGCTTGACTGGAATGAAACCGTCGTCCCCCATGCTCGCCGAATTCGGGCTGTTGTCACCGCGTAATCCAGAACTCAGCGGCGGGAAATCATTTTCGTCAGCACTCACTGTGTCCGGACTTGATGACGAACGGCCGGGCTGGTTCTCATGAGCAACCGTCGACGAGGGTCGAGGCTGCACAATCAGCGGGAGCCGCGCTGACGCAGGAGGGGCGTGAAGCCCAGGTGTGCGGGTAGCCGGGGTCCCTGCGGCGATACTTGCATAACGCGGCTGCGACGGCGATATGAGTGGGATTCTGTCCAGAACGGTCTTGCGGAACTGCAGTACCTCGGAGCGAAGGCCTCGGTTTTCCACTCTGAGGCACTTGAATGCCGCCGTCAGAATTTCCAGCTTGTTCGTCAAGTTTTCGATGAGTTGCACAACACCCGCGTGAATGAACGGGCTTTCTTGCGCTGCGGCTGACTCACCCTCCGGGTCGATGAAATCGTCATTGGCGGTCGAGGCTTTAGCGCCAGTGACTTTCGGAGATAGGCTATGTCGCCGAGTGCAGCCAGAACACTTGAACGTGCTTGTTCCCGTTTCCATGTACACGTTGTACTCATAGAGACCGACGTTGAGGCACTTACAGTGGAATTTACGTCCGCAGCCGGCTGAACAAACAAGATATTGTTGTTTCGAGTAGAAGCGCGCTGCACACGAACCACACACATCTTTCAGCGGAGCACTGCAAGACACGTCATTCTTCGCCAGTGCCATCGCATCGAATGCGATGGCACTGGCGAAATTTATGAATTTGTGAATGGGCACTAAGGCTAATTTTGTGAATGGGCACAAAGGCTCTGGTCATTTCAGTTATTTTTTTATTACATAGCTGTTTTCCTTTTTTGTGGTACAAAAACCATGAATGAAGCCTTGACAGCGCGGTATTAGCTAGGTATGTCACTTGATGCCCCGGGTGAATGTGATGGATCTTGCTGCTCGGGTAGAATAAATTATGACACAAACATCCTTGGTGTTTTCGGTTTGGAGATTCATTGATTTCATATCATGTCACTCTTGTAACTCACCGTCAGTTCCATTTGTCTGCATTAACCATTTACAGAGATGGCGTCGCGGCCAACTGCATTAAAAATCGTCATGGCGAAATCATTGCTGAACTTCGCTGCGAGCTTCATCTGGGCAGCAAAGCTATTGTCAAGCTATCACAAGGGTTTGATAATTTATGTTTCAATCTATCCTGTTCCTTTCCACTCCTAAAGATCGTGTATGGAGTTGTAAATAAATCGGTGAAATGTTTCTGCGTTTACACGACACTCGTTTAAATGCTCAAAAAGCGTAAACAAAAAAAAAAATGCCAGCGGCTAAATGTGATGACAGAAATAAGCGGCTAAGCTCTGAGCGATAAAGTTCGCCGTATTTAGACAGTGATAGGTGACTCATTTCAAAATAAGATATTTTACCAATGAGGTATGAATACTAATCTAGGGGTCTTTAGCGTGAACCACGGAGTAATGATTACACGAGTGAAGCTAGACTGAATTGTAAATGATGTCGCAAATGATTTAAAGCGGCTATCCACAGCGCCATAGGCTAACCTGAAAGACCTTTAGACAACGCCAGCGACAAGGTATGCGTACAGTTATTGTACAGTCTACTATTCAAGGGCAAAAATGGCGACACGGATATGGATAAATTTGAACGCCACGGCGCGGAGCTTGGGAGTTTCGGTACATTGAAATCTTATTTAGTAATTCTAACCGTGGCCACATTCCTGTGCATAGGCGGAGCTGGGCAAACGCGATTCCGCGATCCAGCAAATAGTCAAAGAGATTAGCGGGAGTACGATAGCTTGAGGAATTCCTCCGTAGGGGAATCGACGAGAAGCGTTTGCGAAGCTAAAGTCCTCTCGAGTGGAGGTGTACATTTTTCCTCCACTTGTCTGAGTGGAGTAGAAGTTAAGAGTCGAGTAGCGTTTAATAGTACAGCCGAAATTATTTAAAAAAAGAATCTGCTAGAGATATCCGTATAATGCCTTGATTTAGCACCAGAGCGTGGAGCTCCTTATAACGAAGTCTGGCATGGAGAATGTAGCACTCGGAACACTCCAATGTAACGAACAAGGATCAGCGCGCTTCTCCATATTTCAATTTGCCTCCTGTACAGTTTCACGCGGTGGGGATTCTAACGCTTCGTTTCGTATGAGAAGCATTTTACAGCGGTAGTAGTATCATCATGGCTCGTCATACTTGTACCACCCGATCGTGGTGTGTGACCGACGGCGTGCCCAAGTAGATAAATTAAGTGGGAAAAATTTTCCGCTAAATTTAGCAGGAACATTTCTCCACTAAACTTAGGAGGACGCGTTCCTTTCCTAGGTGTAGTGGAAATATTTCTGCACTACATTTAGCGAAGAAATGTTTGCTCTAAATGTTTTGTTTGGCACCCATAAGCGTGTCGTGTTTAAAGTGGTGTAACTTCCCCAGTCTGAAAACATTGGTGAGTGTGTGGATTTTGTTGTGAACATTAATGAACATATTAAAAAAAAACCATTCGACTAAGAAGCAAGTACTCCGTTTTTCAAACTCTATGTTAGGAGTTCTTGCACGGTGCGAATGTATATGATTTGAAGGTTGTGGGAGACGGGGGTGGAAGACAACGGCGAGGAGGGCACGTGACAGGCGGTCGGCCCGTGGTTCGACCATAAACGCAGCGCCGCAGCTGAGCACTGCGACGTCAAGGACCAGGACTGACTTGGCCAACACCAGCATCCTTGCCGTTGGGACCAATCCCAGACATAGACTTTTCATTGAATCCTGGCACATCCAAACGACGCCAGAAAACATGAATAGATCCCTCGGCGCCCTGCGGACCGTCTACGTGAACGGTCTTCGCCACCTCACCGATGCAAAACGAAAGACACCGCCTTAGAAGAAGAAAACAGAATACAGCTCCTCAACGGCCGATAGCCGCAGTCAACCCCTGAAGGGGGATCGGTGGCCGAATGGTCTAGCGCCCACCAGCTCGGAGCACATGGAGCGAAAGTTCGCGCTGCAGAACCCAGGGATCCTGGGTTTGATCCCCACCCCTGCCCGGTTCGATCTGGATGAGTGTCGTACCGGCGTTCGGTCGTGTATCACTACTGCGTGGTGCACGTTAAAGACCCCAGGCTAGCGGCTGTACTGTACTGGCTAAATCGCTCATCTACAGCGAGTGACTCGTCGCAACTTTGAAATGGCTGACCAACTACACGCTGTCTAAATATCCACACAACCCCAATTATTATTCAACCCCTGAAGAAGAGACCGAGCAGGCCTCGAAAGGTAGGGTTTCGCCTTTAAACGACGAATGTTTATGATGCGTCGGAAAACATCACCACGGCTACCGCCGTCACTTCGTTTTCCGGATAGGGCAATGCCTATGCATATCTTAAAAATATATTTTAGCCTTAAACATTACGTATTTGAAGAGCACGAGAAAAAAAAAACAAGAATAGTGGGTGGCGGTGTTTCATCCCCTGGGTTTCATTATGTGGCAGTAAGAGAATACTCATTGTTTGTTGCACGTCATATGCGGCATTGTTTCCATTACAGCCGGTACGTGCCAATGTGTCGGGAACAGAAAATACCGAAGCGGGGAAGCACTTATACGCTCCTTTCGTTCGCAACGGTCGTATCTAATCACTCCTTCCGGTGTTTTTGTTTTCCGGTAAGCGCTTTCCAGGACTCCTTTTGTGTGCGTGCGTGTGCGTGTGTAAGCGCGCGTGTGTGTGTGTGTGTGCGTGTGTGACGTCGGGGGTTAAAGAAGCGCGTCAACGATACAATGAGCCGTTCTCAAAATACCCAGGGAGAAAGTTTCCAAAAATGTGTTTCAGACGAATCGTTGCTCAGCGCCACCAACGCAAACCGAAGATCAAATCGGCGTTCGTTTGCGGCATCAGGCGCACAGGTTCTCGCCCCCTTCTGACGTCACAACTTCCCCGGTACAGGTACCGGAATTGCAGAGGCAAGCTCAAGATTCGCCAGGGAAAATCCCTTGCTGGAAGTTCGCTTCTTCCGTTCAAGCCGCTATTGAGACAGTACTTGCAGTGCTAATGACGAGGTGACCGTCCCTGGCCTGAAAAACCAGGAATTGTTTAAGGATTTCTATTGAAATATTTTTTTTTCTTTCTCGTGCTTTCTCATCCTCGCAGTGTGTGTATTTTTTTTAGTTTATGTGCCCATTTTTTTAATGTTCTATTTTGTTCAATTACTCTTAAAACTATACTTGTGACGCTGTGCGCCGTGGGCGCTGGTCTTTGTCGTTTTGCAGTGTGTTAAATGTCTTACGCAGAAGTTTGCGAATTCCTTTTTTGCATTGCTTTTCCTGATTTTTTTTAAGTACTGCTAATGCTTGCAAGCAACGTTCTTAGATCTATCAGTGGACATGATTCACGGAAGAGTGGCGTTCAAAAACGGATCTTCTCTTTTGCCTGCAAGCGAACAGGTACGGGCGGATAGCGTTCCTAGCGCCACAAGCGGCAACGTCTCCACGGTTAACAAAAAAGAACCATTTTCAAACGACCCTCTTTTTGCGCAAACTTTGGCGCAAACTGTATGTTTGTCATGAAAGCCACAATAAAATCAATTTATTTTCATCGCAGGCAACGTGCATCCAACGTTCCACGGTTCCGCCGCTTGTGTCCATATATGGCGGGCTGATGGTGTAGCGAATGCCACCGAGCGGACTCGCCACGAAAAGGAGCCAGGCGTTCCAGGAAGCTGCTCAACTGACGTTGGTCTAACAACGTTGGTTGCAAGCTAGGCATATGGCTGCCACCATGCTCTGCTCGTGTTGGTAAGCACGTGTAAGCTTGCCGAAGCTAACTTGACGCGCCCACCGCGGGGTGCCATTGTTGCAATTGCAAGGGCGGTACACGGGGATCACGAGGCACGAGTACCTTTAGGGGCGAAGCTCCTTAGGGTCTAGCCTTGCCCGTCCGTCCGTCCGTCCGTCCGGACGGCGTCCGTGCTCACATAAAAAGAAAAAAAAAATGTTTGCGCAGTCGACAGGATTCGAACCTGTGCGGGGAGACCCCAATGGATTTCTAGTCCATCGCCTTAACCACTCGGCCACGACTGCGGGACGAGTAGGGGCTCTGAGATGTGGTAGTAACTCAAGAGCTGGGGTTTCTGTCATGGATGATACGTTTCATGTAGCCGCTCAACGTCTATACAGGAGAGGGCGCTGCGGTCAAATGCGTATATAATCGCGTTAAACTTTGCATGCATTGGCTCAACGTTTATAGACGAGAGGGCGCTGCGGTCAAATGTTCAAATGCGTATATAACCACGTTTTATACCACACATTCTCTTTCTTTAAGCGGTGGAGATGCGTTCCCACGGCTTCTAGCGGATCCAAGCTGATCCGCTAGAAGAACCACTGGCTCTGCATTTCACCGACCATAAAGCAGTAATAATGAAGTCGAAACGCAACCCGAAACTCAGCACTACCTAGGAGCAAAAAAAAAAAATCAGCACCATCATCACTACCTATGAACAATAAAATCAGTATCATCAGCACCACCAGAGTTTCGCCCCAATCAACATCATTCACCACGTGGAGATGCGGTCATTTTTTTAAATCCACATTTCTTTTGGCAGCTCCCCCCTCTCCCGCCCCCTTCGTGAAAATTCTGCTCTGTTACACGGAACAAAGGTGCATGCGCGAAAGAGTGATAAGGGCATACATTGAGAGCACCCAACAAAACCCTGAAAGTCCTCGAAGGGGAATCGAACACCCCAAGATTGTGAGCCCGACACTCCACCATTGTGTAGTTATTGAATACGATAACATTTCAGTAGAGAGTTTTAGGGAACCGTTTTTGCACATCCGATACGGTATGATGGGTCCTCCGGTACGAACTGCGCATGCGCTACCGCGGAAGACTCGCACATACGCAGTGCGCAACGTAGGGTGTGTAAACCGAAATCGGCTGTCGGATCCGACATCTGATTTCGGCAACAAAAGAACAAAAAAAACAACGTGAGGCGGTCACGCACGTCAAGAGCTGATTTTGGTTTGCACGCATCCACAAGCCGGACCTTGCCGGAGCTCGGCCGAACAGGATCCGCGAGGCCGATTGGGTGACGTCGACGAGTGACGGCCGAGCGGTGGTCACCTAATGAAACTGTCTTTGTAGTGCGCCTCTCTGCCTGCATTGTTCCGGGTCGGGATTCCCCGAGCGCGCAAAAAGCCTTTCACCCTATCCACTATCTTGCCACAGGTGTGTGATTGGCTGTCTCCAGTGGTTTCGTCACTCCCATCTGAATAGGCTGGCCGAGCAAGGCGTCCGTCAAAAATCGGAAGGCATCGGAACGAAACGTGATGTTTCCTCCTCTCTGGACCGGTTTTCTTGCCGAAATCGGATATCGGATCCGACAGCCGTCTTTCGTTTGCACCGCGCTTTAGCCAACTGACACCGCGGAACATGCAAGTGGCGCTAGATGGTAGCCTTCTACTTTGGCCAATAGACCACCTCGAAGGAAAGGCCTGCACCTTCCGGCCCCAAGCGTCATCACTAGTGGACCCAGGCAGAGCCGCTTACTTTGCGTCAGCGTCACCGCCAACGCGTCTTGCAACGCCTCACAATAGGCGCGACGTTAGCAGGCGGCGACGCCAAGACGGAAGCGTCTGCCGCTTTGCGGTGTCTCTCGTCGAGCTTCGGCGTGTTTGCCGCTTGTGGGAACGGTCGGGGGATGCACTAACGATGACGTCATGCGGCGGCCTTGTCTTCTAGCTGCTATTGCTTTGGCTTCCGCCGTGTGAGGACTCGTGCAGCCGAGGTGCAGTCGAACGTAAGGAGCGCGCACTTGTGTCCGCCATTGTGCAGGAATCAAGCCGGGGTCACACTGCTTATAAATCATACCCCGGCTTTACGCCGCTTCCAACAGAAGACACAGTTTAGAAAGGGGCCACACACGCATTAGATAGTACTCGTGGCAAATATTCAAAATACGTTGCAGGAATTAACTGGGTTATGTGGAGAGGAAGGTGGCATCTTGGGCCTGAATTTCAATAGTGACATTCTGGAGTAATAACGTTTAACGACGAAAATAGGGAACCCTTAAAAATACGAGATATTGTAATAGACCATGTAGAAAACTACAAATATCTGCAGGTAGGGCTAAAAAGCGAAGTTAATATCTAGCAGAACACGACAGAAATATAATAAAGAAAGGGAAAATAAATTATGATTTTATGAAACTCAAAGCGCTGTGGAATCGTATATGAAGTGATCAGGGGCATATGGAAAGGAGTGATGGGGCAATGGGGTACTGTGTATAAGGTCATAGATTAAACTAGAAGTGCAAATTCGACAAATGAGCGCGGGTAACTTAGCACTGGGAGTATATGGGAACACACCAATTGAGGGGGTACAGGGGGACATGGGCCGGTAGCAGGGGGCAATTAGTAAATTAAAATTTAAACAGGCTAACTGAAATGGAAGATCCACGGTAGGCGCGGAAAGTATACAAGCAATTAATTATACACAAAGACATTTAGACACCAAATGAACAAACCGAACCCGAAAGTTGGCATTTAAATACCTAAACACTAGTGATTGGTCTGAGCACACTAGCTCAGTGAAAAAGTACTCATTTTATTTTCTCTCTATAGCTTATTGGCCTCGAGACCAAGATTGAATTGTGTGGAAGCGTGCTTTTGTTTATCCATGGTTTTCGATGAAGCACGTAGTGATTCTGTCTGTCCACAATGCGGGTGGAGAGAAAGCATCCGCACTAACGGCATAGAGCACGGACAAGGGTACAGAGCACGAGCTCTTAGCAGTTGACTCCAGTGCGCAAGCGCTGCATTGGCGCCTCCCATGGGTTCGGTCACGCGTGCGTAGCATTCGTCTTGCTCCAAGTAAGAGGTAAACAGAGCGTAGTTCTGCTTTTCACCACATGAGCCGTGTCGATCGAATCTCGAGGCGAATACGAGTATACATGCCAGTTTTTTAAAGATAAAAGCCTAACATCTTGGGTTTGTACTTATGTCGAAACCTACTATGGTGCCTGGAACGCGTCCCAAAAAGTGGCCCCTCTATCTCCGCCTGATGACATCATAAGTGTCATGCTGTCGCCGGCCGCAATCCTGGCGGTGTCAAAGCAGTGGTGGTGGATGTTGCAGATGCCTGGTCTGCTGCAGGTCCCTCTCCAACTTGACAGTCCACGGAAGCTTCAACAGCCAGGAGTCAGGACTGCGCGAATATTAGGGTAGATTGAAAAAGTTTCCGGAATCGCCGTTAAGGGCTTGATTTTTTTTTCTAATATCTTCGTGTTCTTGTGTTGGCAATTCTTTCATGTGACTTGACTTCAAATATGAAAATGACCTGTAAATAGTCTAGATTTGACAAGCATTCAAGTCAAACATCATTATGCATTTCCAGTCATGATTTTCTTTTTATTTGGAGAGGAAAACCGCGACGGAAGTCAAATCAACTTTGAATGCTGTTCTTGGAGATTCATCACCATCATTTCCCGCTGTAACTTTTGTATTTCGGAATTTAAGCGGGGACGCACGGACACAAGTGATGAGCCACGTTTATAACGTCCAAAACGGCTACCAGACAATAAATTAGGAACAAAATTAATGACATGGTCTTAGAAGATTACCGAATAAAAGTGCGTGAAATTTAGGAAGCCTTGGGCATCTCTTCAGAACGAGTAGTTTACTTATATTTTACATAATCCACTAGGTTTAAAGAAGAAACTTTCAGCTAGATGGTGCCGCATTTGCTCAATCGCCAGCAAAAACGCATTCGACCCCGAACCTTGAACCGATAATTTGGAAGTGTTCCAGAAAACCCCAGTTAGTTTCAAGAAACGACTTGTGACCATGGATGAGGCCTGGATTCACCACAACATCCCAGAAACTAAAATGCATTCGAAACAATGGAGTGGACATGGTGAATCAAAGGCAAAGACCGTTCAGTCGGCTGGAAAGGTGATGGCACCAGTTTTATGGGACGCCAAGGGAATTTTGCGAATAGATTACCTTGAAAACGAAAACCGGTTACTGGTCAATACTACTCAACACTTTTAAAGAAGCTGAAAGAAGCAATCCAGCAAAAAACGCATGGGAATGGTCAGAGGAAAGTGTTGCTTCACCACGACAGCGCAACGGTCCGTTCAAGTGCAAATGCTCACCAAAAACTGACAAATTTGAAGCTCGAAATTCTTTCACGCCCACCTTATTCACCCGATTTGGCTCCTTCGAACTTCCACCTGTTCCCGAAACTCAAAACATTTTTGACTTGAAATAGATTTTGCTTGAACAAAATGTCATCAATGCTGTCAGCGGCTGTAGATGGTTGAGTGTGTTGGTTATTAATTTACGATGTCCCTCTTTCCTTATCTTAAATGTCAACGGCTATTTCGGGGACTTTGAGGAAGGTCGCATCCTGAAGGGTTTCGATGCGCTGGAGCATCGAGTGGAGTATGTTAAAAAATAAAATATAAATTTAATCAAATTTTATTTGATTAAAGTTTTATTTTAACTTTATTACTGTTCTTTGAGATTCATCAGCGGCCACGCTTTATACTTTTAAATTCATCCTCGAACACCGACACTCGCATACCCTCGTACTTTTTGCCACGTCTTCTACCACCAACCGCCAGGATTGCGACATCAACAAAATGACACGTGGACTTCTGTGAAAACCATTGGTTGCCACTTCGCGACCCCTTTCGGTACATAGGCCGTACAAAACTCTAAACACTCCAGTCGAAGACGCGTTCAAGGTGCCGTAATCCTACTAACACCGCATTGAAACGCTTCGCAAAAAACGTTATAACTCGTAAATGGGAATGCAGGGTTGGCTAGATGAGCTTCTAACGAGCGTAACGATCCCTATCACGGTCTACTGTTTATTTTTCTTCTAAATCACTATTCTGTCCTTTATGCCAAAAATCGGCTAAAAGTATCAGGCCACAAAAAAAAAAAAACGCCATTTGCAAAAAAATGTTTAGTCGAATGATAAAAAAAAGCCCTGCCCTACATAACGGACACCGACCCTGACGGGAGAGATGTCACGATGAGTGTACCCGGTTCAGCACTACGAATATGGTCTGACTGCAGAGAGTCCGTTGACGGCACGGCGCGGTGACGGCGGGTGTGGCTGGGAAATTCGAGACTTCCTTTCTTCATGGCCGGAAACCGACATCTTCTCTATCAGGCGACTCGGGCTGCACTCGACCGACGTCGTGCGTCAGCCTCTAGGAAGTTCCCATTTTTGTTTTGAATGAACGAGATACATTCATTCTGGACATTTATAGCCTTCTGTACGTCGTTCGTTCTGCATACTAAGCATCTACTGCAGAGTTTTGTGTTTTATTTTTAATTTTTGCTCGGAGCTCATAATTCTGCTAAATTGGGACAAAAAAAAAAAAAGAAACACAAAAAACTTTGCTCTTGTCATTGAAGAAAACGCAAAAACGCGAGCGAACTGGTGAACCATTTCTAGCAAGATCTGAGTAGCTCTGTTAGATGCGTTGTGAGTAATTATTGTTATTTATTTTTTTCTCCCGGGTCACTTCGGAAATGCTCAAGTTGTGCTTGCTTCCCAGGTTTGCTTCTCCTTTCACGATGCACTTGTTCAAGTGGAGGTTTGTTACAGCCAATGAATCTGAAGTATATATTTCATTTATCTCGCGACTGCTTTTCTTCAAGAACTTCCTCTGGTATACTACAGAGATGGCAGTAATGACATTACTGTAATGAAATTACAGTAATTAAATTACTTTTTGGAGTAATGAGTAATGTAATGAATTACTTCTCTAGGCTAGTAATTTAGTAATGTAATGAATTACTTTCAGGCAGTAATTTGGAGAAAATTACTCATTACTTTTGAAATTACTTTTGTCCTAAATTAGAAAATTTGTTTGCAAGCTTTAAGAAAGAAAAGAAAAATTATTTTGCAAGGTGAAATGTTTTGAAAGAGCATCAGAGGAAACAATCGACGGCCATCTGAGCGCAAAGCCTTGTACGAAGAGCTGGACAGACGCACAAAGGAGGGCTGGAAAGGCGAAGGAGAAAAGCTTGCGTGTAGACTTCGCTGGAAGGCAACGGCTTACGAACTCCAGGCACGACAGATTCACGGTGTCGCGTCATCACGACAATATTACACTTCGTTCATTCCTAAACTGACAGTGCGGTGGAAGCTGCAAGCCCAACCAGAATCATCAAACACCTTCTTTTAATCACGTGTCCCGCCCCTTCCTCTGCGCGTGGATATGAACGAGAGCGTGGTTACGTGGCGAACGATAGACGTGTGACTGCTCCAACAAACACGTAGCTTCCACCGTTGCTCCCTGAGCTGATGCACTGTCAGCTTAGGGATGAACGTGTCATAGGCTTCAAGGCGACGGGTACATCACCAGTGAGTTAAACATAATTTAAAACCTGAGAGAACAGAACAAACAGATGCCCAGCCTTGTACTTTCGTCAAGCAAGGTCAAACCGTAAGCTTCGGCTTTTGTGAACAACAAACGACCGGAATAAATGGTCAATTCCAAACGCCTTGTTAAAGCCCCAGAACGTTTCGTGCGTTTTCGAGCAAAGCAGATGTCGCTCGCGGTATGCCTGCTAGAGTTGTGAACTTTGCACAGGCCAGATTAAGCGCCCGTCACGTGCCGCCCCAGCTTAGGAAGGTAGCTAAAGACACGCGTACCAAAGCGCAGACCGTTACCGACCTAGAATGTCTGCGTGACAGCTAGGTCAGGCACGGAGCCAGTGGCGCGTTCATCCGTAGAGCCGTCTTTCCTGCACGGCATGTTGATGCCGCTCCTCACGTGACTGAATTCGGCGAATAGCGGTGCCGCGTGTTCGAGGCGCGCGGCGCGCTCAAGAGTAGGGGAACGTACGCCGTGGCGCGCGTGACGTCTACTTTCCTGCACGGCACTTGATCCGGCTCCTCACGTGATCGGATCTCGGCGAATAGCGATGCGTGGCACGTGGAAAACAGACGCGCAACTCTGGCTCTCGTGGGGAGCCTATTCAGGAACTCTACGCATCGCTGCCTTCCCTTGGGAAGTTTATTCGGGAATAAGCCTACAAGCAGATATCGCACTCCGTTTGTTGGGAAAGTAGACAATTTAGGAAGCTCGCGCCATTCCTCAAGCAGGCGACGCTTCCTTTGTGTGACAATGCGCAAAAACTTGGACTCTTTAAGTGTTTTGGAAAAATGCTCCTTGAAAGGAATGACCGAGAATAGGTCAACTATGCTCGGCGACAACTTTTCTTGAGCAATGCAGTTGAGGGTACAGGCACGCGTTCTCTCTCCCATTTTGAGCGTTGAATAAAGCTGTGCGCGGGCTCTCCTCCTCTCCACTGCATTGCCAAGAAAAGTTATCGCCGAGTATAGTGCTCTCGGGAGAATAGAATTAGATTGCGTCCGAGGCGGAAGGGAAACGTTTCACGTGACGACTCCTTGTAAGAACGAGCTGCCATTGCCCGACTTAACAAACTGACACGGACTACAACGTCTAAATCAGGAAGACGGAAACATATCACCCTTTTAGTAAGAACCTTCACCGTTGAATGAACAGCGAAAACTGGTGAGTCGACTGTCTTTCTGAGTCACATCTAAAGAAGCTATTCATCATGTTTAACACTTATGTCGTGTGCGCCAGCAAAACCACTGTTCAGTATGGTTCACTTTGAGGCACATAAGGTTGTTGCGGTGTAAACAGGAAGATCTGAGTTTTGGTACATATAGACCAACTCAGCTCTTTGACGTGACATCACTGCGGTGGCGCTGCTGTCGGCACTGCGCATGCGCAGCGCCTCGCTTCTCCCGGATCTGGTTCCTGCACACGCGCTGTGTGGGCAAACGAGGGCTTGTTTTGTAAACGCTGTGTTGGTGTATACGGTAAATAAAATGAGCGCGAATTACTGCCTCAAGGTATTCAAAAGTAATGTCAAAGTAATTTCAAGTAATTTCATTACTTTTGGAAAGTAATTGTAATGTAATGTCATTACCTTTAGTCTGTGGTAATTTGTAATGTAATTTAATTACATTTTTGCAGTTTTCAGAAAAGTAATTAGTAATGTAATTTAATTACTTTTTGAAAGTAATTTTGCCATCTCTGGTATACTATTCGTTCTAAAGCCTAGACCTTCAGGTAGACATTAAAATGAGAAGCTAATTTTACTATGACGCGAAAAGGCAGTCGGTGTCTTTGTCGACAAAAGGCTTTGGTAATTTGGCAATTTTCAACATTCTGTTTGACTCTCCGAAGTTCAAACTGTCGATTGAGCTGCGTTATTTTGTCGTTCCCAGGGTAGGAAAATATCATGATTAAAAAAGAAAAAAGATTAATTTGATTTAAAAGAAATGTATTTGATTGAAATTATATTTATTTGATTTAAAAGAAATGTATTTGATTGAAATTATATTTATTTACGATTTAAATTAGATTTATTTTATTTAAATCACATTAATTTGATTAAAATCAGATTTATATTATTTAAATCATATTAATTTTATTTAAATAATAGTAACTAAACATATAGTGATTCTTTACCGTTGGATGTATTTGAAACATAAAAGACTAATTGATAAATTTTTCAGATCACTGAAAACAAAGCGAAATAAAAAAAACTACTGCAAATTTAAACATTTGAAGTTCTGCATAAATAAAAAAAAATATTTTATTAATACAAACCCCGCCATACAAAATAAAATTGATAATTTTTGTTAGTGATCAGCTTTATCGGCTTTTATTTCGCATTCTAACTGGCTTGCATAAAACCTTACTTTTCGTGTTTTCTTTTCTTTTGCATTATGATTTGCTTTGAATATCACTCTGAAAACAGCCTGTGCGTCTATTTTCCCGCCCAACATTTGGAGAGCCAATCACCGAAACTTCAGGAGGCAGCTCAGCGAATGACGATGCCGAAACATATGTTTAAACCCAAAAAACACAGTCTGAGTTGTGACATTAAGCAATGCAAAACGTCACGTCAGGCTGCGTGTTTTGGTCTAAACATATGTTTCAGCATCGCCATTCGCTGAACTGCCGCCGTAAGTTGCGGTGATTGGCTCTCCGAGTGTTGTGCGGGAAAGTAGACGCTCGGCTTTTTAGAGTGTACAGAACATAACGTAACTGAAGAACGAAGTGGAAGATAGAAAGAAAGCTCGCTCTGAGTTGTTCAGAGGGCGCCCCTTTTGGTCGTGTTCAACCTGCCATAAATGTTTCTTGCTTGATGATGCTTTGATTAGAATACAAAACACATGCACACAGAGAGCATAAAATATTTAACATTTAAGCGGTAAATAAAAAATAAACATTTCGGGGACAATGTTTTTTGCGGGAAAAGTTTGCTTTAAATTATCATAGTAAAATTGGTGTGATTTAAATCACGATTGAAATCATTTTTAAACGATATTGATTTTAATCACTGTTTAAATCGTATTGATTTTTATTCCCCAGCCTGCGTCGCGCCACATTGTGGCACACTTGGCTGTCACAGATCTCGACCTCATGCCGACTTTAAAGGGCCACTGTCAAACCCAGCATCGCTGTTTTCTTGTTGTCGCAACGACCGTAAGTGATTCCTAGGGATTGTCCTAAAACGGATAAGCACGAAAAAGGGCTTCATTGCAGAGAAAGAGAAGATATTCAAAGAGTCAGATTTGAATCCCGCCCGGATCAGTGACGTTGATGTCAAACTGGTGCCCTCCTTTTTGGGTGACTCCAAACCGGAAGTGTCATTTAACTTTCTCTCTTTCAATCTCATCGATCACGGCAATCACGGGCGGTCACGTCTACCGACCGGCCAATCGCATGCTTATTTCGCTGTGCACTTTCACGTGTCCTTCATGCGCGTGCAGACGACACGTCACTTTTCAGCTCGATTTTTATTTTTTAACAGTGTTCCATTTAGTGGATCTTGTACTTATATATATATAGGGTGGACCAAGTCACCAGGCTCGATCTGAAATGGACCGTAAAAGTTGACGCTGCACGTAGCAATCCAAACTTTTCGTCAGAAGTGTAATTCACAGGTCGGTTTTTTCTCGTAAAATTACAAAGCGTAGCTCTCTTTCTGTAAAAAATAAGGCCAAGAAACTTGCCAGGGTCTACGGCGGGCAGCAACGCAGACGACAGGGGTCCAATAGCGGGGTGTGTTTGGCGTTCGTATTGATAGATGGCGCTACCTCCTTATCGCGACGGCTCGCGACCTCCATGGTTTATTAAAAATGAACATAATTTTTTTTTAAATGTACCTTCGGTTAAAACATAAATGCGGACAATAAAAGCAAAACTTAATGTACAAAAAAAAACCGCGTCTGCATAACGGCGGCGCTTTTTGCTGCCAACGGATTTCGTCTGCGTGTTGTCTGCTTTCTTTCGCTGGTCGGCTGCACCTTCAGACGCTGCTCCCGACGCCATCTAGCAATACGAACGCCAAACACACCCCGCTAATTTTCTAATTGAAACTATGCCCTTAAACATAATATTAAAAAAGTTAATTACGGAAAAATAATTAACAATCTAATTATCTGCGGACATTAATAATTTTCCGAAATAGGCCCCCTGGCCCAGGACCAAAACGACACAAGCCTTTTTTTGGTGCGACGCGTAGTTTTCGCAATATCGAATTTGTCCACCTTTCGTGAAACACCCTGTATATATATATATGTAACGTAAACTCCCCAACCAGAGCCGTGCGGACCGTCCCCGGCAAGTTGCCCCGCACCCCGAAAACCACAGCGCCTCCGGTCAGCCCACCCCTCCTCCTGGGGCCATCCTAGAACAGCCCTCCCTCTTCTCCTCTCTTCAAGACCGGCGCCCCATTCAATCCCCCTCGCCGCAGACCGGGGTTCCTGGGCGCCTCTCCCCTCCTCAACTAGTCGGAGATGTTCGCTCGGACAATAAACACAGACGTTTGAGCGAAGCCCGTCTCGATCCCTCATCACACGCATCACATGAGTCGACAGGATATGAGCTAGTTGCATCAAATTAACGTTCAATCACCCGACCATCGCAAATCAGCAACATCATGGCAAACAAGAAAGCGATGTCCCTGACCAAGTTCTCCGGGTCTCCTGACGACGTGCCCGTGGAAAAGTGGCTGCGCCTGTTCAACACCAAGGCCGAGAGCTTGGGATGGACCGACCAAGACAAGGTACGGAACTTTCACGAATACGTCGAGAACGACGCGTTCAAGTGGTACTTAAGTGACGTGTTTGACACCAACGAGACATGGAGTGATGTTCACGACCGGATGGTTGCTCGCTTCGGTTCGCCTGTCGTGGACCCCTTCCGTGCCTTTATCCATCGTCGTCTGAAGCGGGGGAGACAGTCAAGGGATACTACGATGAGAAGAGGCGGCTTGGTCACCTGGCAGAGCTACGCGACTCCCACATCGTATCGGGTCTCACTGACGGACTCCCACCGGAAATGGAAATCGCCTTCGCCGGAGTCAGTGTCACGTCACCTATCCAGTGGTTCACGGTCGCGCAGCGTGTGGAATCATCGCGAGCTCGGAGCAGGGCGCCACCCACCTTCGCTGACTCGACCAGTGTCCGGCAACCAATCCAGAACAGGCCTACACCTCCAACATCGGCGAGGAGCTCCGGAGTGCCACCAAAATATGAGTGCCGAATTTGCTCATCTCTGAACATCCATGGGCAGATGCACTGGCACAGCGACTGTCCCAACAAGCCCCGTGTCAACTACGCCGACGAGGATCAGGGAAATGGCACCAGCGAATACTGGCACGGCGACTGTCCCAACAAGCCCCGTGTCAACTACGCCGACGAGAATCAGGGAAACGCCATCAGCGACCCAGGTCAAAACTGATTCGCTTCGAGGCACTTGTCAACGGCCAACCGGTGGAGGCAGTCCTCGATACAGGAGCCACTATCACCTGTATCAACAAGGACGTCTACCAGCGGTTGAAGCTGCAACTCATCACCAACTCATCCGTTCAAGTGCATCAGGTGAACACAGCAACAAAAACCTTGGGTCGCGTACCTGTATCCCTCACCATCGGCTCAACAACCAAGAATGTGGACGTTCACGTGTTCGGAAATATGAAATCTGAACTACTCCTTGGTCTCGACGCGATGACTTTCTTCAACCTAACACTGGACCTCACAACACTCTCCATATCTCAGCCACCCGAATCATCAACCCCAACCGTCGCAAGCGCCATGACAGGCTTCACCAATATCAACTGTGACCATCTTCCCGAGAGTGAACGCCAGCGTCTGAGAGACCTCCTGGAACGTCACGCTTCCGTGTTTTCGAGATCCCAAACGGACATTGGAGCCATTCACCTCGAGCAGCACACCATCAATGTCTCCAACCACGTCCCCATTCACTGTGCGCCATACAGGACATCGCAGGCCGACAAGGCGGAAATCGAGAGGCAAGTGGAATCTCTTCTCCAGCAAAACTTGATTCGCCCGTCCTTGTCACCTTACGCCGCACCTGTAGTGCTAGCAACCAAGAAAGACGAAGGTCGAACTAGATTTTGCGTCGACTACCGCAAGCTAAATGCCGTCACCGAGCCCGACTATCATCCTATACCAAGAATTGATGATCTGATTGATTCAGTTGGCACCTCAAAGTATTTCACCACATTAGACGTAACCTCCGGCTACTGGCATATCGGCATGAAGCAAAACGACATCCCCAAAACCGCATTTGTAACTCACAGTGGTCATTACGAATGGCTGGTCATGCCTTTTGGTCTCAAGAACGCTCCAGCGACATTTCAACGCGTCATCAAATGCATCCTTGAAAAACACAAGCTCAAAAATGTCCTAAACTACTTTGACGACATCATCATCCACTCTGAGACACTGGACGAGCACATAAAGCAACTTGACGCAGTTCTGACTGCTCTCCGGGCTGAGAACGTGAAACTCAAGCTCAGGAAGTGCCAGTTTGTTTGCAAAACAATCGACTTTCTTGGACACACTCTCAGCCAGGGTAGTATCCTGCCAAAAAATGAAAACGTAGAGGCTATACTGCGATATCCTCGCCCGAACAACATCAAGGACGTGCAGAGATTTCTTGGCGCCACAAACGTCTACCGCCGTTATGTGGACCAGTACACAAACATCACGCTCTCATTGACCAACCTCTTGAAGAAAGACGCAAAGTGGGAATGGACAACATCGTGTGAGACTTCGTTCGCTAAACTCAAGCATGAAATGTCCAAAAGACCCATCCTTGCGATATTCGACCCAGGAAAGCTGTGCACCTCTACTGTGACGCATCACAAGAAGGAATTGGAGCGGTCCTGAAACAAACTGACGGTGATGGTATCGAGCACCCCGTTGCCTACTATTCCCGGAAGCTGCTGAATCATGAGCGCAACTACTCCATCACAGAGCTGGAATGCCTCGCGATTGTGGATGCCGTTGACAAGTGGCACTGCTATCTGCATGGTCACCAGTTCACTGTGATTACGGATCACGCTGCCCTCAAGTGGCTCAAAACCATCAAGAACCCTTCCGGACGTCTATTTAGATGGTCACTCAAGCTTTCTATGTACGACTACACCATCAAACACCTAAAAGGCACCGACAACGTAGAAGCAGATGCCCTCTCAAGATCACCCATCGTCGGCTTAATTGATATCGAGGACATTCGACAAGCTCAACCTGATCTACCACCAGATCACCCAAACTGCTGCAAGGAAAACGGCATCTTCGTCATGAGAAGAAAAGGACTGCGGAAAGTCTTCGTTCCGCACTCGCTGCGCCAACAAGCCATCAAAAAAGCCCACGAGGACTACGGCCATGTCGGCGTAAAGAAGATGCTAGGTCTACTGTCTCCACAGTACTACTGGCCTGACATCATAAAAGACGTCTCCGCTTACGTCAAGCATTGCGACATTTGCCAGAAATGCAAGCATTCCAAGCAAAAGAGGTTCGGGCTCCTTGAATCTCTGCCGCCCGCCGAGGTGCCCTTTGACTTGCTCGCAATGGACACCGTTGGAGGACTAACCGGATACAACTCCGCCAAACGCTTCATCCACGTCGCCGTCGACCACGCAACCCGATACGTCTGGGCATTCGCACACAAAAGCGAAACGTCAGACGCGTACGTGTCATGCCTCCAGCAAATCCTCACCACCGGAAGACCGAAGAAATTCCTTTCCGATCGCGGATCCGGCTTTATTGGCAACAAATTCAAAAGGTTCATGAAAAATCATGGAATTCATCACGTCATGACGTCCACTCAACGCCCACAATGCAATGGCATGAATGAGAGAACGAATCAAACGATCGTCACAAGACTCAAATTCAAGATTAATGAGCAGCCGAGAACACCGTGGCCAAAGCTTCTTCGAGAAGTCGTCGAGGAATACAACAACACGCCTCACGAAGTAACCGGATTTTCGCCAGCTTTTCTTATGTTCGGTTCCCAGCCCTACGCCTTGGTCGTTGAGAATCCCGTCCCCACTTTGGAAGAAGCAAGAAAACAAGCCGTAAAAAACTCGGAAAGCTATCACCTAAAAAACAAAATCATCTACGACAAAAAGTTCGTCGCAGCCGACCTTCTCCCGGGCGAGCTCGTTCTTCTTGAAATTGCCTGGCATCCCAACAAGAGGAAGCTCGCTCCCGTTTTCGAGGGTCCCTACGCGATTCTCCGGAAAGTGTCTGCCGTCAACTACGAGATCGACCGTGCTGTGCGTACACTAAACAGACAGACGGATATTGTGCACGCCAGCAAGCTGCGGCGATACCGCGTCCCCTCTGACTTCCAACTGGTGGGGGGAGAGCCTGTAACGTAAACTCCCCAACCAGAGCCGTGCGGACCGTCCCCGGCAAGTTGCCCCGCACCCCGAAAACCACAGCGCCTCCGGTCAGCCCACCCCTCCTCCTGGGGCCATCCTAGAACAGCCCTCCCTCTTCTCCTCTCTTCAAGACCGGCGCCCCATTCAATCCCCCTCGCCGCAGACCGGGGTTCCTGGGCGCCTCTCCCCTCCTCAACTAGTCGGAGATGTTCGCTCGGACAATAAACACAGACGTTTGAGCGAAGCCCGTCTCGATCCCTCATCACACGCATCACA
>JAZHYW010029707.1:0-19092 GCA_037355805.1 Ixodes ricinus | reverse complement strand
AGCGCAGCCCTTAGGCCTGGTTCACGCTTGCGAATCGGCGGGCGAATCTGCAAGAATTCCGGCCGCCGGGCGTAGCGATCCACTGTGCAATGCCGCGGCCGATTCCGCTTCGGCGGCAGAGGATTAGCTGCAAGTGTGAACCAGGCCTTAGACGCCCGTTTCCGGCTTGAGTGGCGTCGCCGTCGGCGTAGCCGTCAAGTCACGTGACCCCCAGGTCACGTGAGCCCCAGGTCACGTGACCCCCCGAGGTCATGCGACCCCCCCAGGCCATGTGACCCCCCCCCCCCGAGGTCACGTGACCCCCTCCCTTAAGGTCACGTGACCCCACCCCAGCTCACGTGAACCCCAGGCCACGTGACCGCCCCCCAGGTCACATGGCCCCCAGGACCAGTGACGCCCCCCCTGCCTTCCCCTCCTCCTCAAGAGCTGCGCTCTAATTCGGCGTTACAGGGAGTTGTAAACGGCTTTTATTTTTTTATCTATGAATTAAAACGGCTTACTGTTTTTACGTTCAAGGCATGCATAAGCGCCAGATTTCAAGAAACGTTATATACTCGCAAAATCTTACCTATAATTACTTTATCGTTTTTTACGGTTCCACCTCAACACTCACGCAGTCATGAACGCAAGTTGAAAACACAAAATTTCATGTAACTTGGCGCTATTCAAAAATACACGTGAATTATTTATTTCACGTGTAATCACCACTCGCCTCGTCGTTCAGGTGCTCGTTTCCAATCTGCTTGAGAGCTCGCAGCGCGGTGAGCACAGCCTTCTTGCTGCCTTTGCGGATGGCGTACAGCATGCTCTTGATGCTCGACGGCTGCGCAGCGTTCTGCAGGCCTCGCAAGTACGTGTGCCAGCAGGTCTCCTGCTTGCACCGCTCCAACTCGCCCTCCATGAACTTGAGGGCAGCGCTGATTGGCTGCAGTTGAGGCGATGGGTTGGTACGACACGGTGCACTTTCCTTGCAACAAGGAGGACATTCGTATCTCCTGATTGCTGAGATATGTATACCTTTTTTAAGCGCACGAAAGCACAGTTGCTTGAACGCACTGGCATAGAACAAACCACGGGCGCTCGATTCTAGTTCCACAAAGGGGCAGAGACTGTGCTTATTGGTGAGGAGATCTAACTATAGGGGGCACTACGTCCAGCTTGTTTTCCCCAGCGTTCCACGTTTACCGACACAAGGCAAGTGCACTGGATTCTTCTTTTTTTTCCCTCGTGTTTCTCGATTGAGCGCGGAGCAAAGATTGGGCACGACTCCTGTCCAATTTTTTGCTCCGTCCAAGTTCGGCTTCACTGAACGGACACCAGCCCCTGCCAAACTCTGACGCAACGTTCGGCTACGTGGGTCGAGCGCTGCGACAAAACGCAAACAAAAAATATAACCTATGTTGTTTGTTGTCCCCATCGCTGTAGTTCTCAATTTAGCCACTAGGGGCGCGACGGTTCGATCTCCTTCCCAGGAGTCACTGCTAAGAAATGGTACGGCTTATTATGTTCACGCTTGGCTCTTTTTGTCTGCAAATGATGATGTTTCATTGGCTACGAAGCGATAATAAGGTGCTCCTAGCTTGTCACGCCCCGGGACCCTAAACTCGTCAAACACAAAGTTGGGGCCGAAGTTGACGGAGCGCACCGATTGGACAATCACGACGATCACTTCGCGTTTTTGTCGTCGACGTCTAATCAGGCGCGCTCCGCGAACTTTTGGCACCAACTTTGTGTTTGATTAAGTTTAGGGCTCCTGCGCTCCTTAGGCTGTCAGTGACTACACATCGTTTCAGCTGAAGTCCAGACGCAGCCGACGCTACGAGCTGATGGGACCAATCTGACAGCGTGCACAGCGCGCCATCATGGTGTTCGCCATGCTTCCATACGTGTTCTACCATCGCTGAACCAGTCATAAACAAAACAGGCCCAATGACTTGCGCTTTTGACGCTGCTTGATTGGTCACATATTGGCTCGTGGCGTCGGCTATGTCTGGACTTCAGCTGAAACGGAGCACAGTGGCCATCAGGGAGCTTGCGTGTTGGTGCAGAATAGACCCTTTTCAAAAGTCCGTCAAGCAACATTGGCAGTCGCCATTTCTCGGGCGCGAAGCGTGTGATTGGTTCCGAGTCCTCGCCGAACGGTGACGTAGCACTTCGTTTTCGATACGAGCTGAGCCGAGTTCACGTCCAACGCTGATGCGGCCCTCGTATCCAATATACACGCTCGGAGTAGCGTTCCCAAACAATGGCGGACTCGAATAGTTGGCGCAGCAACCACTAGGTGGCGCGCAAGTTTAAAAAAGATCTATTGCAATCTAACGGAAGCTATAACGCAGGTCTCGTGTGCGTCCGTGGCGTGCGTGGCACATCACGTGACCTACCATCGCACGACATCAGGTCACGTGACATCACGGTGTCAACGCTATTAAATCGAGTCACGTTGGGTGTCAAGTGGTGTAATCTGACGTCACGTGCGACTGTGCCACGTGACGTGGCGTCGCTTGACAGCATGAGTTGACACCATGACGCCATGTGATTAACCAGAGTGTGCTAATAAAAAAGCACTGAAAACCAAACCGATTCTTGCACATTGCAATTCTGGCTATATGTGTCTATTAACGAAAATACAGCTACCAATTTGTTATTTGTGGTAAGACGAAGTGACCTCGCGAGCGAGGCTGTTCTGGCGGACCGAGCTAGTTCTCCGTGGATTTAAATTTGGCCAAAAAAACGTAAGATCAGTGCTTACCCCTTGCTTGGCGCATTTCGGATGAGCGCGGCAGTAGGTTTTGATGAGGGCTCCGAGGGTAGCAATGGCTGCCGCCTTGTTCTTCTCGTTCTTCAAGTCCTTCTGGGCAACTGCCTGCAGCGGTAGAAAAATGCCTAAAGGTCGCGTAGGCTCACAGTTAGAGCAACCATCTAAAAATAAGTTCCCCTTGGTACACACCAATATTTCCGTGATGATAGATGAGCTCGGGTGTGACGCTGCTACAAGGCTGACCAGAAAACGTTCAGCGAGGTCATTTTCCGAGTTGAAATCGAGAAACTTCAAGCTGGCCTTCACAGATGCCAGGGTCTGAGCTGCTGCTGTTAAATCCAACAGTTGTGGTCTGCACGTACACAGAAGAAAAAAAAAGTTTGGTTACGTTTTATTGCTGGTGGCTAAACGTCATGGTTACTTCTGATAACAATAACAGGATAGTGATCCACTATGATTAAATATATATGACCCTTTTGTGTGTTTAGTATTTATATAAAACAGAGTGTAATAAAATATTTCAGTCACCTGGTTTCTGCTTGCACGGCACCTAGCAGATTAGCCGCTCCCACAACTTTGAAACACAATACTCACGTGATGTAACAAACGTTAAGACCAAGTGTTATTTTAATTGTATAAGCTCTACACTGCAGGTTTCTTTTTTTTAATTTTTAATCCAAACAGATTTTTCTTTTTTTAAGGGGTGGGAGTTATTCGGGTTCCGTGTTCACCATGTATTTATTAGGGTCAGCAGACATTACAATTAGATAAGGGAATATGCAATCACCCGGGAAGTTCGATAACTAATAACTTAAATTTGTTAATTAACTTTCTAAATTATTGGTCGTAGTCATAAAGCAGTTGCAGCACTGATGGCATGCTCCGATTGAATGATGAAACAATTTAAACAGTTTTAGAATGTCTGACAGGCTTCGCGATATTCATTGATGAGTTTTCGCTTTTTTAACAATTTGACATTGATTATTATTCTTTTTAAATTTATTTACAATATACTGCAGGTAACTGCAGGCTCAAGCAGGCAGGGGTGGGACATCTGCGCTAATTGCGCCATTTTGATACAAACCCAATTTTCTGTGCCTAGTTGCGCAAAACACGAAGTTGGTCAAAATTTCGCCACACCTGCATCAAAAGTAACTCCAAAATAAAAAATAAAAAGTTTGCGGCGACGCTAGATTTAGCGGGAAACGACAGCTTGGTTCAGCAACATTCAATCTCGTTCGTAGTAAAGTACACGGCACGGGTACAGGGTGGCGAAGCAACCCCCGATTCGAAAATTTCAGCTGCAGTACCCTTCTCTACCTATGATACGTGGTCTTTTCGATTTTCCTACCACTTTACGCTGTCATTTGTGATTGCATGCTACCGGTTCGCTGTCGCAGTCTCGCTGTCTGGCCGCAGGAGGTACGACGCAATGGCTATCAAGATGAGCAAACCTAAGTATTTCGTTCCTTTTGAGAGTAAACCTTTTCTTAAAAGTGCCATTGAGCGCCTCCATTGTGTAATTGTTCATTCGTGTTCGAAATCTTCTCGTCAAACTGGACGGCGCCGTTGCCGTGAGTACTTTCTATCACGCACGTGCTTCCAGTACGTGAACAATCGAACGAATCGGCCACACACCCGTATTTAGCGTGCATGTGCTGCTCATAGTTTTTCTACCAATTCCACTATTTGCCTTGTGACTCACTTTCGTGTGGAGTTGTTTCTATCTGCAATGTGCTTTCTACGAGCGATCCGATTGATGTCTGGTTCAGTAAACGGTTGCTTACCTGTTCAGTAGCTTTCGAGTCATTGCTTTATAATTTTTGCATTACAATTCCTCTTTGGCACCTGTTCGTATAAGCTTGAGGTACCTGGCGTTCACCTAGCTTTGCAGCAAGCCTGTGTTTCTTGTTCTCATCTATGCGCATTAGACTCGCGTTCGCCTTTTCCGTTTTCTATATATATATATATATATATATATATATATATATATATATATATATATATATATATATATATATCAGTGTGTCGAACCGAAAAAAAATACGGGTTCGGTTGCGGTTCAGGTTCAGGTAAATTTATTTTTGTTCCGGTTCAGTTCCGGTTCGGTTAATTCGATCCGCGAACCGGTTCGGAAATTATAAATGACAAATTGCAACATCAAAATAAATTACAAATAAAACATCTGAAATCAGCACATACGAAACAGGATACATCGTCGAAACTCGTAGTGCCTAACGTTTATAAAAGCCTGTAGCCAATGCAAGCGGCAAACAACGACTGTCTGATGACAGGGCTGTCTCTGTCACGGGCGCTAACTCCAGCGTCTGCTGAGCGTTGGTTTGAGCGCACGCGCCCGCTTGAGTCCCATGACTACGCTGGGCAGGCGACGGAAGCAACAGCAAGCTCGGCAGATCGCTTTGTCAAATTCGAAAGTGCGCGCAGCTTCGCTTCTCCGCGAGCGACTAGGGTTTGTATCCCTGTTTTTTTCCCCGCATTTATCGAGTTTTCGGTACGAAAAAATACGGCATGTAAATCTTGACACTTCATAGCTCGATATACTCTGACCGGTGGTTGGGGCAGCAGAAGAGCAGATATAATTCATGAATGCTCATTTCAACTGTAAATAAAATTTCTTTCTCTCCCTCAAACATTATCAAACTCCACAGCCTTTTCTTTTCTCATTCCGACGGGAAGCAAGCTTCAAGAACTCGCGCGTTCTAGAAACGTGTTATGAAATGAGCACACAGCAGCATTTAGGATTTACGAGACTGTAGAAAAATAAAATCCCGTGACGCGATTTTTTTTTTTTTGCACAGCTTTTAATTTTTTATTTCCGTGCAAGCCGCGACCAGCACAATACTGGTTCCTATGTCAAGATTCATGGATGCAGCGTTCGTCAAGATTCATGGATGCAGCGTTTATATTCCAAAGACTGAGTGGAGAAGAAAAATATGTAAGCGAGGTGTGTGTCAGTTGACGGCACTTAAAAAACAAATGGCATTGATAGCACATTCATTGTCAACAGCGCGTGGCCAAACCGTTTTGACGCGGGCCGGTAACCGTTATTTTTTCCGGTTCAGTTCCGGTTCGGGTTCATCGCGATAACAATATAACGGTTCGGGTTCGGGTTCAGTTCCGGAAAAAATACCGGTTCGGTTCCGGTTCGGTTCGACACCCCTGATATATATATATATATATATATATATATATATATATATATATAGTCTTGGTGTGTATCGGCACTGATGACTTATTGGGACCAGGGCGGGAACAAATAACGATTAAAACAGAAAAATCAGATTTATGTAATTCAAATCAGATTTTTATGATCTAAATTGCTGATAAGCTGCTCTAACATTTTCTGCTCCTAATCTGCTTCAAACTGTAGACTTTTCTGCTTCGAAGTTGCTCCGAAATGCATAAACTGCTGCTCCAAAACGAGAATTTTGTGCTCCTAAGCTGCTCCAAAATCCATATTTTTCTGCTCCCAAAATTGCTCCAAAACCTGTTTCACCTGTCTCGCCCCTGAGCAGGGTAGGTAAAATTACAGGAAAGAAATACCATTTCACTGGTGTGCCGCTGGGGTGTATGGGTGCTCCACCAAAAAAGGGCTCAGTTAAGTCCTTATAATCACATACAGATTGATTGATAAACTTGTCTTTATTCTCCTTCAGGATCGCCTGCCTATGGATTTGTGTCCTGGGGCGGGGAGGGGCGGGTGGTGGGGTCCATGGGAATGGGCGTCGAAAATAGGGGAATGATGGGTGTGTGACCTAGATGAATTGATGAATGTTCGCTGCTCGGATGAACTAGAGTAGCGAATCTAGTATGTGCTTTCGATGCTGAAAGAGATCCTATAATCACTACACAAAGTGTTTCACGCGCTTCGTGCGCACACTTTTTGAATTGCCGACGAATATTCCAGAAACGTCTCAAAGACCCTTGTCTTTTCGCAAATTGTATAAATTTGTCTAACCATTATCAATGATTGAATTTAAAAAAACTGCAATGGGTTCATGGCTCATAAAACGAATACTTAAAAAGTTCTTGGAATACATTTTAGCGCTCCAAAAGTTCCAAGACCAACTAGCCCAACAATCTACTCTACTCAAAAAGTTCATTACGGAATTTTTAGTTAATTAGCCAAGGATCGTCATAAATATTTCCTCGTCTAACTCCAGCCGAGCACACAGAAATTATAATTTACATCAGTACATACATTTAAACGACAGTCCTATGAGATAAGGTCACTAACAAAAAGCAAGGTTAAAACAATATCCAAGAATCATGGACATTAGCACAACTATATTCAATTGTAGCGTAATTAATAACTAGAAACATTTCTTGTAAAAGAAAACGTCTATTAATCATTAAAGCTCATCACAATTACAACAGAGAGGAACATACTCATCAGCAAATTTTTCAGAGCTGCCTTGTACGCTCAACAATTCTAATCTTGTTGAAGATGTCGCATAAAAAGAACAGCGATGCACTCACACAATCTTTTTGTTTTTTTCCGCTCTTGAGGACGGCGTGAATGTCCTTTTCAGACGCTTCCCTGAAGCTCTGCGGCAGCCACAGGAAAGACACCGAGGACTTGAGCGTGGCCAAACTCTTGGGGCGCAAGTTCGCCTCGAACAACTTTACGTTTTCGGCCAGCTGGTAGTGAAAAAACAATTACACGATCTGTTAGCTAATTCTTCTTACTTTCAAAATGACGTAGGCGTATAGCACTGAGATGCGCGCATACTGTCGTAAAGAATCGTTCATGCTTATTTCAGGTATAGGAACTAGAAAATGCACGAAAGTGGGGTAGCAATGAAAACGTTTTCTTTAGTTACGCGAAACTTGAAACAATTGACTCATGTTAACATTTTATTTTTCTGCTCAATAACGGCCTTTTCAACATGGGCCATGTTATTATTGATAATTGCTCTGCATGCATTCACTCTATCTTGCTTTTGAGGGATCCTAAATTATTTACAACAAAAATGCAACATGAATATTGAACGTGAAAAAGTATAGGAGAGTTGTCAGGGATGAGTTGTTGCAGAAACTCTATATTTTCCAAGATAAGTAGGAATAAATGAGAGATTGAGATATGTAGTAGTAATAAACTTCATGAAGAAATAATGAATACCCACGGATTTGCAATTCTTCGTGCACTTCTTTATTTCTGGTCTGGCGACTATCGTGTCCTCCACCAACTTTTTCCCTGCACAGGTTTGTCAAAATTTTACATTTGTCAAGCGATAGGATATTTGCTGCTATGAAACTATTCTTAGTTTGGTACGCTCAAAACATACCGCTAGTAAAAAGAATACCAAACTACCCCCTTTCCCCCTTTTCTTAGAAAAAAAGTACTAAAACACACAACAACAAAAAATTAGGTGCCGGGATGGCATGTCACAAAATAAACTTTCCTCGAAGAAAATATTCGAGTCGCAATACGCATCTCGAGTTAGCAAAGATTTCAACACGTGCTTCTATTTTGAAACATCGCACCCGAAATGAAAGCATGCCCCAAAATGGCATTTGTCACAAAATTAATTTCCCCCAAGAACTGAAACTAGTTAACGCGACCTGAAACTCTTAATGCGAGTTCGCAAGGCACAAAAGTTAGTAACACGTCCTTCATGGGCAAGTCACACTGCATACTCCAAACTACCGACGAGTCCGTTACCTGCCGTCAGCTGCTGTATCACTTCGACTTCAGTGTTGGCGACAAAGGATTTCGCGGACGGCGACGTGCCCTCCAACCTAAAGGTGTGTCTGAAACAGCAAAGCGAAAAGAACCATTGGCATCATGTGCGTTAATGACCGAAAGGAAGCGTAAATACAGGCTGCTACAAATAAAACTGCAATGGGAGCAGTGAGAAACTCTAGTGTAGAAATCAAAGCAAAGCTATACCGAGGTTGACGCCGACAGTGTGAACGACGTTCGGGTAGGGCGACAATCGAATCATCAAAAGGTCTGTTTGCCATTTCTTTGTTATCGACGTTGAAGAACTTGTCGAGTATCATTCAATAGCAAAATATACACATATACATACACACACACACACACACAAAATTGGGCCGCTCCTGGCCCAATTTTTCGCCAACTCTCTTTTCCTTCCCCTATCTTTGATGTAATAAATTTAACAATCACTCTCTCTCCAGTAATTTGAAGGGCAGCTCTGCACAATTGAATATTATAAAAACAACACTGCACAGTTTAGTGCCATCTGAGAACCCAATTGAAAAGTTATCATCCCGCTGCGTCGAAATGTTTATCAAACTGGGCAACGACAAAATCCGCCATGCGGCGATCCAACGGAATCGGCTAGTTCAGTGGGCGACGTCCGGCGGGTTCCGGAGAGCGTTGCGAAGTGGCGGAAACGATCTACGAAAACTCTCTATGACGCTGTAACTACGTCACAAACATAACTCAGGCTTGCTTGCTGTTTTTTTTTAATTTTTTATAACTCAACTTTGCTGGCACATAGGCAGTGCGCTTGCCGGTGTCCACCGTTGGGCCGTGTGAGTAGCATACTTCCCGCGCGCCATGTCAAGGCGGCGGACGACTATTCGGTCGGCCATGCGGGTCCTAAAGTGGTGCTCTAAAAACTTGCGCCGTACCTCTGGAGCAGGATCGCGGGCTCTCGCAGTATGCGCACCACGCTACAGCGCAGTCCGTCTCTGCTAACGTCACTAGATTATACTCGCGGACAACTTTCTGTGGCTATGCAGTCAAAGCGATGGAGCACGGGCGCTTGCGCACCTTGAGCGCCAATCAAAGCTGCGCACGCGCACTCTTCACTACTTCTGAAATGCCACATAAAGTTGCCCTCTCCCGCGGAAAAGGGTACACGTGCACCCCTCAACCCTTTAGTCCGCCTCCCGTAAGGGGTATCCACACGAAGGAGAATCCGCCACTTTCCTCCGCGGAGCGCGCATCACGTGAGACGTACGTCATCCCGCGCGACGTCTCGCGGCGCCGTTCTCCTCCGTGGCGGGAAGCGGAGGCTTTGTACTGTTAGCACGAAAGCTACCCAGGCGCGGCGGAGCCGAGGACGGAGTTCCCGGGTTGTTGACGTCGCGACCTCCGTCCGCGAGGTTCTCCTTCGTGTGGATACCCCTTTATGGGGTATCCACCGAAGGAGACCTCTCGCCATCTCCTGCCTGGGAGCGCACAGCACGTGAGACATACGTCATCGCTTTTTGACAGCCTCGCGGACGCGTTTTCCTCACGTGGCGGAGGCGCGGAGGCCTTCGTTCCATCAGCACGAAAGCTCTGCAGGTGCACGCGGCGGAGCCGGGGACGGAGTTTCCCGGGTCGTTGACGTCACGACATCCGTCCGGGAGTTCTCCTTCGTGTGGACTTACCCGCAGTAAAGCCCACTCTATCCTGCGCGAAACATGGCGCCATTGCATTTCTCCCCAGTTCGCAGCAGCAAAGCTCGAGAGCATCCGTGCTCGCGCTCCACTTTTGCCAAACGCATGCGCGTAAGGTGAATTCTAGCTCAGTGCGTGTCGCATGTGCCGCACATGATCTTCCGCAAGGGCTGTTCGCGGTCTGCACGTTGGCCTCGAGTGCATCGACGCAAACCAATGTGCGGCTAAACTTTCTGAAACATGAAGCGGCTCTAGCCTCTCGTCGTTTTGAAGCGCCATCTAAATTTTTGTTTCAAAACTGTGCGTTCTATGGAGTGCAATACATTTTTATAAACTAAAGACACGAAATTTAAATAAGGTACCGGTACCCTAAGGTACCGGCTAGACGAAACCTGATCCAAACCCGACGCACTTCACTTACTCCGCGGTGACTCGAATGTTGGCCTCTTTCCAAACGTTGACAAACATGGTAACATCCTCCTTGATGTGCACGCTCTTCGGTGCCGTCAAGTCCGGCAGCAGCTCGTAAGCCGACTCCGACTGGGACACTATCGTCGGAGACTGGATCTAAAACGAGAAAAAACAAAAACGATGTGACCTCGCAAGGGATGCGGCAGTTTGGCTTCCCAGAGGTTCGTCCTCTTCGTTTGCACTCTTGCACAACTTTCTGTGGCCATTTTGAAGAACTGAAAAAATACGCGTGCATAGCATCGGTCGGTGGTCAGTGTGTGCAAGCACACGAAGTTGCTCCCCAGTTGTGATTATATTTCACTTGACTTAAGTTACTTTATTACTTTAGGTTAATTTACTACATATCACCTTACGTATACTTCTTTGACTTAATGTATGACCTTAAACAATATATATATATATATATATATATATATATATATATATATATATATATATATATATATATATATATATATATATATATAAAGGCCACAGTAAGAATAAAACGTTGACCAATATATCATAAAGCTCTACTGAAAGCTTCAAAGTATGTTTACCCTCTCTCCCTCCCTCTCTCTCTCTCTATATATATATATATATATATATATATATATATATATATATATATATATATATATATATATATATATATATATATATATATATATATATATGTAATGTTGATTTTTAGTGAAGTTCCTTATAGGAGTGTTTGTTGAAACGAATCGCCAGAAAGGTCACAACTTTAATGTTTGCAATTACGGTTACAGGTCTTGAATCAAAAGATGAGCAATCACCTTCAAATGTACGCTCATGATTCGCTAAACATTTGAAGTTGAACCAAGCTTCCTTCCATTAATCATTTTTATTTTCTAACCAAAGTTTCACGTAATTTCAGCTCCTATACAAACTCGTAGATATAAAAGCAGCCGTAATACGAATCAATGGTGACGAGCGAAATCAACAGGTGCAACCTACAGGGTTTGGGTGAAAGAACTGGGCTTTGTCGGGATGCGTGCATCCTGATTTGGTTTTCGTCACGTGGTTTCCGTTTGTCTTGAAGCTCACTTGGCACTTCCCCGAGACATCGACCTGGAATAGTGAAGCCAGAAAATAAGACCGCCGTAAAACTTCGGTCTTCGTTATGACGGTAACATGGGCGAAAAGAACCAGCTTAAACGATGTTGAACGTGATGGTAAAACATAAGACTTGGGTGGAAAAAGTTAGGACAGTACAAGGGACAGGACAAAAGTGGGACAGAGAGCGCCTCACTTTTGAGACGTTGTTTGTCGGTGTTGGTTTGTCCCACTTTGTTTCCGATTTTTTACTGTTGTAACTCTATCCCACCCCAGTCTCAGCGCTTACCATCATCTTCAGTAGGCATCGGCTGTTTCTGGACACGAGGCAAACAAGCGAACAAATAAATAAATAAATACAACAGTCTCATTTCTTTGTTAAACTATTTGTCCGTTAGGGAAGATAAGCACACTGAAATGGCATACATTATAAAACATTAACGGAACTGCGACCTTTATCAATGGGTTACGGGTCAGGCAAGACGCACTCCTATATCCGTCTTCACACAAATTTAAGGTTTGTTAATCTCTATATACTTACTTATCATATTACAATTTCTCGTCCTACCTTCTAGTATATTAATACACCCTACAAACGCTGCCTTTTCAACGCAAGAATGTTATGCTTCTCAATAACGTCGCTAAAATATTTTTATATTATGTTGAATGTTTTTACAGTTATAGACGGGTCTGCTTTTGAAGTATGGCAACACTGGTTCCTGCTGTAGATAAGCACTTTAGCCTGCGCAGTACGAAAAGCTAACCTGGGGTCTGACGACGCACTAGCGATTACACAACCAAAGGCCGGTACGACCCTTATTGAGATAGAAACAAACAGGGGCTTGGTTCCGCGACTCAGCACTGTTCCTTAAAACCTACAAATTGTATTTTTATTTTGGGGGCTATGTTGCCCTCATTTATGCAACATACTGTGTTTCAGGTGTATCCCATTTTGAAGTCTTAGGGTGATTTGGCGTACAGGATTCAAAATAAGCAACCAGCGTCCCATCTTAAATTACGTCAGAACTTAATTTCATAAACGTAAAACGAACCACGATGCCTAAACTCACGCAATCACGCAACCTGCTCAATACCAACTCAATGATCCTAGGTCAATTTCGGTATGCGAATAATCAAACATAATCTGCAAACTGTCCCAAGCAGAGTGAAAAATAAATACGTTAAAAAAATGGAATCAATTTATATAATTTGATTGAAATTACTGTAGCTAGAAGATGGTGATTGTTTACCTAGAGATTTTTTTTACATGGCAGATTGATTTTAATTTTATTGATCACTGATAACAATGCGTAAAAAAAGAATTACTGTAATTGTAAAGTATATTTTAATTAACTCTTCGCTGCTGAACTTCTGGCTAAAATAACTCTTCATAATTTTTACCTAGTCAAAAAAAAGCCTTTATCTGCATTTGCGTTCCGATTTGATTGCAATGGGTGAATAGGAATTTACTTCTCTAGTTTTTCCTTCTTTCTTTTGCGTTCTGTTTTTGTTGCAATGCGGGTCGAAACTGTGGGAGAGGTTAGAGGAGATCGCATATAATTAGTGGATAGACACAAAGCTAGCTGTCTTTGTCTCTATTCGCTCTTCGAACGCGTTGGAACGCCCAACGACGAACACCGGCGTTCGCGTTCGAACGTGTTCGAACAGTGGAGTAGGGAAAAATTGGGGTTGTGGGGATATTTATACAGCGTGTAGTTGGTCAGCCATTTGAAGTTGCGACGACTCACCTCGCTGTAGATGAGCAATTTAGCCAGTGCGGTACAACCGCTAGCCTGGGGTCTTTAACGTGCACCACGCAGTAGTGATACACGACCGCACGCCGGTACGATGCTCATCCAGATCCAAACGGGCAGGGTGGGGCTCGAACCCAGGATCCCTGAGTTCTGCAGGCGCGAGCTTTCGCTCCACGCGCGTCGAGCTGGGTGTGCGCTTTAGCCCACTCGGCCACCGATCCTGTGGGTAGGGACAAAAGGCAGCTAGCTTTGCTTCTACCCACTAATCCCTCCAATCAGAGCTCGGCGCTCTGTTCGTCTCCTCCCGCTCCCATCTCCTCCTCTTTCTCAGTTTCTATCCACACAGGACGTTGCGTAGCTCACGAACGAAGTGGAAGGTTGAAACCAAGCTCAACGCTCTGACTGGCTTAGAAGAACACTTCTCTCCGCTTGTGTTCAGCCTTATATAAATCTTTGCTGCTTGGTGATTCTTTGACTTAATTTCAAACCAAATGCCCATAGAAAGCGTCAAATAATACGCAAATAGCAAATTTTTTGGGGGAGGGCATTATTTTGGCGAAAAATATGATTTCAATTATTATAGTAAAGCTGGTCGGATCTAAATCACGATTTAAATGGTGATGTAAATCGCAATATAAATCATTTAAATCACGATATAAAAATATGATTTAAATCACCTCGATTTTTATACTCCACACTGGTCGTGAACAGCCTTTTCGCGTGACGTGGATATGTAAAATTAGTTACTCGTAAATTCCTACTCTTCAAGATTTTTTTACGATTTCTGGTGAACTTAGTTTATCGGTTAGGCGCACCCTTTGCAGCGTTTATAACTACGCACGAACATCCAATGAAAATCAAGAACTGGAACCAAGATGCACGCCTCTTCCTAACGTTGGGATACAAAATTTGTACCTGCTCGTTCTTTATTTATTTTTTTTTGCACTTGTATTGTGAGTTTTTTTTCTTCTTTTTTTTTGCGTGGCGACTTTACATCTTTCTGCTCTTATGGATTTTTTCTTTTCTCATATTTGGTATGTGGTTTTTTCTAGAGATATTATTCTCGTTTTGGAGCTTCGTTTTTGTCACGGTACTGATCTGTGCGTACGCGTGTGCGTTCGTGCGTGTACATACGTGCGCGGGTCAGCGTACTTGCATGCTTGTGTTCGTGGCGGGGGCGGCAGAATGTTGGTCAATTCCATTTTTTTTGTGTAATTTTTATAGTTATTATAGCCACCGAAAGATTCGCTTGTGCTTCTTCATTTTGAGCAAAAGAGAAAACTCTAGTAAGGTGTGCGGTCGTGTTTCATTACCGCGCGACACGCGTCAAACACCCGAGGCCATTTATGGGGCCTATAGTAGTCGGAACTGCACTGGTTAAACTCCTCGTCTACAGCGTAAACTTCAGACGGCCATTGGGGCTTACCACTGTTTAAACAACTATACAACAAATCACCGACGAGCTTAGCCCAGCGGTGCCAGCTTGGGCCATCGTCGGAAGAAAAAAAAAAAGATTTCGAGCTCAGGAAGTCACGTCAGTTTCGTCAAGCTCCAGGACATTTTGATTTTCCGGAATTCCCGCTACGTTTGACGTTCCACAGGCCTTCCACGACACGGCGGAGTATCGTCTGCTCCGACTCGCCACATAAAAAAGACTAAAACTTTCGTTGTTGTTACCGACAAACAAGAGAACGCGGCAGACTTTGATCCGACATATCGCACCTGTCTCTGTCACTGCTCCTCTCAATGGTAGCCACACGCGCCCATGCCGACAGCAGGCGAAAGGAGCAAGCACGACCTATCCACGCGAGTCGCGACGGTATAGTCTACAATCGTCTTCGTCACGACACCGGCGTACGGGAGCTAAGACAGATATAAACTTCCGCTCAAGGGTTGTTTGTATACCTTTGCGTTTGACTGTGACCGAGTGTGTTGTGGTCTCTTGGTACCGCTTAACACTGGAGAGCCTGTATTACGGAGGGTTTCCAACTGTTCGATCGGGATCACGTGGTTAATGGGCCGCATTTGCAAGAGAGCCCTTTCGAAAGTCACTTGCTCATTATTAGAAGGTCAGAACCACCGCGCAGTGGTGGACCGGAACAACTGACATCGCGGCACGTGCAAGTGATGCCATAAGACAGCGAATGTCTGTGCAGCAGCCAACACTATAGACGTCGACGACCAATCAAACATCGTCGAAAGTGAAACGTCATTGTGCTCAGTGCTTATCGTCTTTTTTCTGCAGGCGTGTTTTTTGCCTTCTATTCCAACCAAACGCATAACGTGTGCCGTGACGCTGCGGTTTTAGTCCGCCATTATACAGAGATTCCACAGCTGCCAGCAGGGGGCGGTCTTTCGAGGGGTCGTCCATACACCTTTGCAAAATCGCCTTCGCGCGCTGCTATCTTTGTCTGCTGGGCTGTGGAACGCCTTCTGAGCATGCGCTGTTGTTCTGCTGCGCGGTGCATCAGACCCCGCGCATGCGTCCACAGCTCAGTGACTCAGCCTTTTTTGCCCGGGTGATAAGCTCATGGAAAGGTCAATAGGAGCTGCGAGGTGGTGACGGATGCGTTGATCGTCTGCAAATGTCTTCGCCAGGATGAATGGATGCTAATGGCTGTATCCTTTATAGCGGGCGGTAGCTTGCGCCACCTGGTCTAGAAGCCGAAAGTCTGATTTCTCCCCTCGCCCCTCTGAGCGAATTCGCTTCCCCTCTGCACTTCTGTAACTATCACCAGGCAATGTAAACCTTTAAAAATCAGGCAAAAAAACAACATCATTTCTGCATTTTTTCTGGACGAGGGAGTCGCCAATTTTCTTCTGGTGAAACCTAGTTGGCGTTACCCTAACACCAGTCCCACAGGGAAACAGGGTTGAGACTTTGGGCCGGAGCCAAGCGGGAGCGCTGGTCCCCAGCTGTGCTAGTTAGTTTTATTTCCTTCAATTTTTTTTTTCTGGAAAATTTTCACCAGTATTTTGATCCCTGCTTTTTTCTTTGCCACGCAAAACCGCAGAGCATATGCCCTCTTGTGACTGATCGCCGCAGAGATGTCCGCCATAAATGTCAAACGCTCCCCATGGTTTCAGATGGACCTCTCTTTAATCCAGGTTTTCTACTTATAACACATTGGCGCCATCTTTAGAGTAGCCCTGGAACAAGTCTCACCAGCGTGTATATATTTTTAAAATCTTTGTTTACGCATCATTATTTTGTTGTGGGTTCAAACAATTCTGACAATGCTATAGCGACAACCGCTCAGAAGTCTGCGTAGATGTTATTTCGAAAACTACAGAACCTTCTGTCACGTCGCACACAAGTTCGAAGTACTCCCGACCTACCTGGGGCCCCAAACTCGCCACACGTCAAAGTTGGAACCGAAAGTTCGAGGAGCGCGGCGATTGGCAGCAGGCGAGCAAAAGCGCGAAGTCATCGTTGTGATAGGCTGATCGGCGCGCTCCGGCAACTTCGGCCTCAACTCAGTGCTTGACGAGTTTAGAGTGCCCTGTGGATGACATCAGAATGGCAGGGTGTTAAGCGGCGTCCCTAGATTACAGAGTATCTGCAACCGCTCAAATCAAGGTCACGTGGTTTATGGGCCGCGTTGGCAACAAGAGCTGACTCATAAGCGCATGCGCACAAGGCGTCCGCCATTAAATTCCGAACGTTTTCTATTGTTTTAATTAATCCTCCTCAAGTCTAGGCGCTCTCTAGCGTTAAGCGGTTACAGAAGATCACAACGCGCTCGATCACAGTCAAACCCAAATGTGTGAACCAGCCTTAACGGGGTCTCCAAAGGCGAGGTAAAACAAATACAACAGGGAACAATAAACCAGGATGGCGGATGGGGAGAACCTCGATGCCTCTTAGATTAGCGTAGATTTCAGAAGGGCTACGCACACGAACCTGCTGCTTGTCCTCCGGTGTGAGCTGGTACTGGAGCATGCTGGCCACGGCCTTTTTGACGTTCACGCTATCCAGGGACTCCTGGTGCGACCAGACCTTGACGACCTCGCTGCTCTGCTGCAGCACGAACAGGGGCAGGGGAGACGCCGAGTCCCACCTGCGACGCGTGCTGGCTGCGCTCGGCCTCCGGGGACTCCGCCGGCACCACGGCCAGGTGGACGTTGGACAGCTGCAACTAACGTGGGTCGGAGGGTCAAAGGTCAGCAGACAAAACAAAAACAGAGTAATTATTTTAAAAAGGAACAATATTCGCGAGGGCGCATCATCGGTTTAGCAAATGCGACGTGCAATCTTTGAACCATCATAAGGCCAATCCAAAGGGGACGATGGTTTTGATGCAGCGCGATTTGAACCCAGGTTCCGCCTCCAGCACGCGTGCTCGATGTCTTCCGGCTTTGGCTGGCGTGCGATGAAGTGTTATCAAATGCGGAAACATTGCGCTGAAGGAGAAGTATCTACTATACTCCGTCCACCCTGCTGAGACTAGAGCCCCGCCTTGCAGCGCGAGCTCGCTGGCTTCCACAGTGCTTTGGTTTGCGCTTGCCTGCGCGTTCACCCTTGTGTTAGCAAAGGCGAAGAAAGCCCGCGCTGAAGGCGGAGCTTGCTAGTCTCAGCTTAAGGGTGAACGGAGTATATACTCCGTTCACCCCGTGAGCCGAGACTGCAGTCATATATATATATATATATATATATATATATATATATATATATATATATATATATATATATATATATATATATATATATATATATATATTCAGTAGAGTTCGGCGCTATCGCTCACAATATGAAAAGAGCGAATTCGAATTCACCCAAGCATATGTCTTGATTTGAACATTTCATCGATGGCGCGACTCACTTCAGTTACTGGCAGGGTGAGAACGGCACGGCAGGCCTTCAGTTGTCTTGTTTCCAGCGCGAGCGTCCTACATTCGATAACGCTTTCGGCTTCTCTTGAGCCTCGAGCGTGCACGTGCAGACAAAGCACGGTGGAGGGCGACGAACGCGTGCTGGAGCCCGGGCATGTACCATCACTGCTCCTGTTGCTGGTTATGCTGCTGGTCTAGGACACCGATAAAGATTACGATGATCTCTTCCCTTTGGTTAATTTTAAATAAAACCAATAGGTATACTGCTGCCACTAGTACATACATCCGCGGATAGTTCATTTCTATATTAAAGGGTCATGAAACGATTTTCCTTCTTCCTCCTTAGCTGTAATCCTCAACTCAAATGCGAATTGTGAAATCACGTCGTCGTGACATTCTTCGGCGCCGGTGCGATGACTCTTAGCTTCCACCGTGCTTTTTATGCACACCATAGAACTTGTCATTCCCCAGTGACGATAAGTTCCGTCAGGCACTCATTGGCCACGAACGCGAATCCGAATATTCGTCGACGGATTGATTGTTGACGAGCGCATACGTCCGAGTGACGCAGTTCTCGTGTCCAATGCGTGAGCTGGGCTTCGGCTGACGTCAGTTTGGCACCGCTGACGCGCTTTGGGAACCGCGGATGCATCATAGTGAAAAGGCGGAGAGCTTTCCGAAGGAAAGAAGGTACAATTAGTCCGTTATATTTTCAAATTTTCGTACCGAAAAGCTGGCTTTGACTTTCTACCCTCTTTCTTTTGGCCAACCAAACGATATGCGATTAGTAAAGTCCCAATTTAAAATCATTTATCCCAGCCCAAAATTCGTTTCATG
>JAZHYW010029700.1:0-17233 GCA_037355805.1 Ixodes ricinus | reverse complement strand
ATATGCGAACTCCAACCGACCGCATGCACCAACACTTTCTGATTACTGGTTCGAATCGCGCATTGTCTGCAAGAAAAACGAGTATCTAAAACCGCGTTTTGCGCTTTGCGTGCGCTATTCTCGCGTGCGCTATTTTTCTTTTTTTTAATTGCGTGCCCACGTAAAGAGTCGTTGGGCTCCTCTGAGGAGGATTCGGGATGCGCGGGAAAATTGGCTAAAGCCAAGACGAGCACAGTCAAGAAATAGCGGCTCCCAGAACCGCGGCTGGAGCCGCTCTAGCGGTCGTCGTGAGCGGCACATCTACGGGAGGTGCACTTCACAAACGGTTTGGAAGACCCAGCAGGGTGGGCAACGATCGCCGGAAACTCGCTGCTTGCGACGCGCGAACATTTCTCGGCGAACGTACGTCGGCTATGTGTGTGGAGGTCAGTACACGAGACCCCTCTTGGTGAGGCGACGCAAGCGAAAAGAAAAATCTATAATATATATATACATACATGCCGGGTGTTCATTTTTAATTCGAACAGATTTATTTTAAAAATCCGTAAAAGATGCACTGATACGGTTTGTGCAGGTGAGTTATACGGCCAGGGGTACATTATGTGGGTGGCTAATCGTTGCGATAAGTCGGCTAATTAATTAAAATTCGTTAATTAACCTTTTAATTAGTGGAAATAAACATATGGTTCCAATTGGAAACTTAGAGAGCGTCATCGAAAACCACTAAATCAACTCTTTTAGAACGACTTGAAGCTCGTGGGAAACTCGGGGCGCGCCAAAGTTACCACTCGTGAAGCAGGCGCAAAGCTACAGTTGCGGAACGCGATAATGATCTAATCATCCGCGTTCCGCCACTGCTGGCTTTGCGCCTGCTTCACAAGTGGTAACTTGGCGCGCCCCGAGTTTCCCACGAGCTTCAAGTCGTTCTAAAAGAGTTGATTTAGTGGTTTTCGATGACGCTCTCTAAGTTTTCAATTGGAACCATATGTTTATTTCCACTAAGTTAAAAGGTTAATTAACGAATTTTAATTAATTAGCCGACTTATGCGGCGGTGGCCACCCCGCATGTATCCTGGCCGCATAACTCCACCTGCGCAAACCGTATCGGTGCATCTTTACGGTTTTTTAGAATAAATCTGTTCGAATTGCAGCCAACACCCGGTATATATATCTATAAAATATATATATACCGGGTGTTATTTTTATTCGAAACAGATTTATTTAAAAAAAGCCGTGAAAGTTACACTTATGCTGCTTGTGGAGGTGAGTTATACGGCCAGGGGGACATATTATAGGGGGCTAATCGTAACGATCAGTTGGCTAATTAATTAAAATTCGCTAATTAACTTTTTAATTAATGAAAATAGACCTATGGTTCCAATTAGAAACTTGCTCAGCATCATCCAAAACCCCTAAATCAGTCATTTTCAGAAAGACTTTGAGCGCATGAAAAGCATAGTAGTGCACTAAAGTTACCACTCGTGGAGCAGGTGCAAGGCTGGGGCTAGATAAGAGACGGAAAAATCGCGCGGGCGCCTTATCTCAACCTCTAGCTTTGTACCTGCTCCACGAGCGGTAACTTCAGTGCACTACTACGCTTCTCACGCGCTCAAAGTCTTTCTGAAAATGACTGATTTAGGGGTTTTCGATGACGCTGAGCAAATTTCTAATTGGAACCATATGTCTATTTTCATTAATTAAAAAGTTAATTAGCAAATTTTAATTAATTAGCCGACTGATCATTACAATTAGCCCCTATAATATGTCCCCCTAGCCGTATAACTGACCTCCACAAGCGGCATAAGTGTAACTTTCACGGCTTTTTTTAAATAAATCTGTTTCGAGTAAAAATAACGCCCGGTATATATAGATGGGCGATAGATGTATATATATTTTAACGCAAGTGCTAAGTTTAGCGTACTGAAAAGGAAAAGAAATGTTATTTTAAACAGTCTGGATGGGACACGTGTGTCAAAAAATTGATTTTACGTGAAAAAAAATTTTTAGGGCAATATTGACGGCGCGGGAGATTTTATTTAAAATTCTGCGCTCAAAGTCCATGACGCCACGGAATGGTCATAGACCCTCTCCACCTCAACGAGATGGTCATACACTCTCTCCACCTCAGCGTGAGATGGTCATACACCCTCTCCACCTCAACGAGATGGTCATACACTCTCTCCACCTCAACGTGAGGAAGCCAAGCCGATCCACCCTCTCCTCCACGCGCCCGAAATGCCGAGAGAGAAAACAAGTGGAAAGGAGGTGACTACCCTCTAAATCGCGTCTCGCGCCATCAATATTGGTCTAAAAAAAATTTTTTTGCGGGTGAAAAAAAATACTTTTTTTTGACACGCGTGTCCCCACCTAAACTGCTAAAAGAAATATTTTTAAATTCTTTTTAGAACCTATTCGTGCGACAGAAGAGCAGAAAAAAGAAAGCAGACTAAAGGTTAGGAGTGTTTGTTTTGTTGCGACGAGTTGAAGTTGCCCAAGCGCTTGTCAACTTTGTTTATTTTTATTAATTGCGTGATTCCGGTGTTTTCTCGCAAAGTAAACTAGAAAAGAAATAGGTACAGACCTTACAGGCGATGTTTTGCTGCTGCTTTCTGCATCGTTGCCAGCGGTATGGGCCCATTGGGATCACCAACTGGGACCTCCGATATCTGCGCGCCTATGCCTCACAGTTCTAAAGCGGTTCGAATGAATGCATGGGACCTTTCCCTCTAGGAATTATTAGCTCCGTGACTCGATGACCGTGATAGCATTGCTAAGGTGGCTTGGATCGCGCCACTTTCGTGACTGAGGGAAACATCACTAGATCGCTACCCTACGCTCTGATAACATCGCTAGGTGGCTCGGGTAACACCACTTGGGTGGCTTGGGTAACACCACTTGGGTGGCTCCCACTTGGGTAACTCGGCTAAGAAAGTTCAGGTTGCTCAGCTGACGCTGTTTGGGTGTCACCACTCGGGGTGTTATCGGAAGCACTACCGGCTCGCTGCGCGGTTGGAAGGGTCGCTGACGGAAAGCGTCGGCCTTGACCCTGAACGCAGGAATCACGTGGCCACGAGTCGTCTCGAGGCCGAGAAGGACAACGTGACGATCCCTATGACGGTGGCCGACTACATCGCCAGCACCAGGCCAAGCCGGCCGACATGCCCACGGACCTCACGGACATTTTCTACGACACGACGGACGACGAAATCGGAGACTGAAAAAGAAGCGCCCGTTTGTCGTACTGTAAACAAAAAGTCGAGCTGCATCCACATTTTTCTTTCTTTATTGTTCTGTTTTAGAAGCATTAAATGCTACCTGCGCGACGCTTTTTCTGTGCTTCACCTGTCCTTTTTGCCTTCCAGTTGTGGGGGTCTTATTAGGCTAGAGCCCGCTCGAGGCACGAAGCGCGTAGCCTTCCCAAGTACAGAGTCAATAAATAGAGCGAAGCTGTTTTGGTGGCGCCACCTCGCGGGTGCCCTCCTGTGACGCAGCTGGTAGGATGAAAGCAGACGACGCGCTATGTTAAAGCACGGAGTGGCTATGTTAGTTCACATCTATGACGATTAAAAACGGCTTATTTATTAAAGAAACGCGTATAACGTTTTTGTGAGGGATCGTTCTAATGAATAACAGCCCCTCGTATTTGCATTTCTTATATTAGAAATACTTTAAAATGTTCAAAAACAAGACTGGAGCTTCACGCGTTGCAGCTTATCACAGCCTCTCTGATTCTTTTTTTTTTTTTAATCTGTGGAGGCTGGTGTAGATAAAGGTTTTGCATTCACCAGGTTAAATGACGTGCTGTCTTAGCTGTGCATGCGCGCGCACAGCTGTGTTGCAAAGCGCTGCGCACTTGTTTTAGCTTACCTTGAGCTCGCCGATCCTGACGCTCCTATTCAAGTGTGACTCGACAGTGGCTGTCGAGCAAATGCTCGTCAGCAACTCACGCTTAGGTGCTTCTGAATCGAAAACGCGGGAAAGAAAATCGTCACATCGCGACTTCTGCTTTCTTTGTATAAAGAAAAGCTGAAATTTTCATAAATTATTAAATTCTCGGCCATTGCCCGGCAAATTCCGGTGCTTGATTAATTTGTTTTTCCTTATTTTTACTAAGATTTGTTTACAAATTTAAAATGGCTCGCTGAGAAGCGCATCACGCTATTTGGGTCTGCAAAAATTAAACATTCAAACGGTAATAATTAATGGCAAATGTATTCTCTTTTTTTTTTTGGGGGGGGGGGGGGGACGGGACGACGTGTCACCGGCTTACCAAACAAAAAAGACAACAACATCTGAAAAAAAGTTTAACATGATTGTAAACCTGAGACTGGGGCAGAAAGAGAACACAACGAGAAGGTAGAAAAAGAGGAGGCAACGTAAACACAACAGAAGATAGAAGAGGAGGCAACGTCTCAAGACGTTGCCTCCTCTTTTCTACCTTCTGTTGTGCTCTCTTTCTGCCCCAGTCTCAGGTTTACAATCATGTTCAACTCCCTCGCGGATTTTAGAAAGCGCTCCGGATCTACGAGTGGAATTCACCATTACACCAGCTCGCCTGCACTCTGACTATTTTTTTGAAAAAAAAAAGTGTTTTCTGTTGTTTTAGCAGTTTAGTTGAGACGCGTGTCTAGTCATCTCCTTTCTAGTTTTCTTCTCTAGGCATTTCGGGCTCGTGGAGGAGAGTGGATCCGCTTGGCCATCTCGTTGAGGCTGAAAGAGTGTATGACCCAGGTGCCTTCATGCGCTTTGCTTGGGGTGATGACATCTGGCCATTTTGTTTCCAATTCTGCTTTATTTTTTGTTCTGAAGCACGTGAAAGAGCGTGTCCCTGCACGCGCTCGTGGCATTGACTGTGATACGGCGACATTTTGTTTCCGGCGATCTCTTTGTATTTTCTCTGTGAGCGCGTGCTGTCGGCATCGGGTACTACGAGGGTGGCATCACCCTAAACAGAAGGCCATTGAGGCACGCTAGTATGACCATTGCGTGACGTCATAGACGTTACGCGCAAAATTTAAAATAAATCTCGCGCCGTCAATAGTGCTCTAATTCTTTTTTCTCGCATAATATATATATATATATAGTATAGTTTTTGACACGCGTTTCCCAAGCAGTCTGTTTTTTTACTTTTCAGGGTGGGGGAAAGGGGGAAAGGGGGGGGGGCTTTAGGACTTCGATCCCGAGTGTGTCTTGCACGTTTCGCGTCGACCGGGTGAATAAGCCGTGATTTAGTTGAAACGATTCCGGATGCCGTTTACTGGTTTACAAAATTAAAAACGGAATCAACCCGGAACTAATAAGAGACTAGCACTGACAGAACACATTGGAAGCAACAGGGTACACGTAGTCGCTTCCACTGAAGTGTTTACTACGCACGCGAGAGCTATTTCCTTTTTGATGAGACTTTCCTTTCTTAGCTTTATTTTGTCCGAATCATAATGAAACATACACCCTATTCAGCCGTGGTAGATGTAGTATAAAGCGTTGGATATTCGATTTTCATCGTCCAGCTTTTTGTACTCGGTTAGAGAACAGCACACCACCAGCCGAGGGCTTTGACACCTCAGCGCCAAAAGTGTTTGTTGGCACGGCTATGGGTGTCACGTGTGATTTCAAACTTTGGTAAAATGTCCTACTACAAATATAGCTTCACAAAATAAACACAACGCGTGAAACGTTCTGCCGTGCGTTACCCAAACAGCGAATGAAGCGACCTGACGACCCGAGGGATTCAAGATCTGCGTGGTCTTGGTCTGGCCTACCCGTGACGTCACAAGCGATGATAATGATGATGAAAGCTATAGAGAAGTGCCCCCTCGTAGTACACGCCGCCAAGGTTAAGAAAAACAGGACAAAGCCCTCCACTAGCTCTTTTTACTTCAGGAAAGAAAACGCGGGAAAGGAGGCGAGTGCACTCGCCTCCTCTCCAGCATTCGCTCTGCTAAAGTGGAAAGGAGGATAATGCGGGAGAAGCTTGCCCTGATTTTCTTAACCTGCAACTTAGTATATAACGTTTTTCAAGGCATCCAAGGAAAACTACAGAGCCTCAATAATGCCCATCATCATCCATTTCGCGAAGTACTGAGAGTTCCCTGCACTGTCATCAGATGTATGTTTCTTTTGTATAAGATGCATTTTATTTTAACGCTTTCCGCTCGGTGGAAAAATTCTCGGAGACAAAAAGGAAGTTTAAAAAAAAATTGAATGGGCGGGTTTTTTATACGAATTTGTCTCGAGTTTCAACGAAACATCAGCGTTGGAAAGCGCTTAGTTTCGGTTTCGGATTCAACCTAATTTGGGACGAAATTTTTAACTAACATGTAAATGTTAGAGCAAAATCATTTATACGCCATCTAAAGTGTGGCCCAAACTTCATCGAAAAGAGTGCGACTTTTCAAATTCTAGCAGTCGATTTTTACATTTTAGGATGGATAGATAATAACGGCAGTACCCTCTGTGACTGGCGGTAGCTTGCGCTACCTGGCCTATAAACAATACACCTAATTTACCCTTTCCCCTTTGAAGCCAATGTGTTTTTTTTTATTCCTAGGCAAACTGGGACACGGTGTGCGACCACTGTGTATGCAACCTATGCAACTATGTTCGCGCGGTGAATTTATTTTTGGTTTCTTGGCTAGGTGGCGCAAACTACCCCCATTATAAAGAGAACAGTTATTAGCATCAATCCATCCATTCGTGTCCTAAAAGAGAAAGATGGCGACGTCAGCCGTGGTGTTGTTGTGGCGGTCGTCGTTCCGGCTGAGTACGAACCGCTAAGTCGCGTAAAAAAAGTCGTTTCGTGCAGTTCTTTTTTAAACTAACCTCGTGCCAAACATCGTCTCGATGCTTCGTCGACGCTGATCTCCGACGCACCAAGGAGCAGACGACGAAAAGCAGCCGCCATGCCGAAACTCATGGAAAACATTCAGCTCGGCTTTGCGGGCTGCCGGATCGCTTTCCGGCGGGTAAGTTCACAACCGTTTCCTCCAAACTCCCAAGATATTTTATTTTTATTTTTTATATGACTAGAAATACGAGGAGCGGCAAATTAGTCTTTCGGGGTATCATCAACAGTTGAGTCTTGAGAGGCGGCCGGCGGGGTAGTGTGAGCGAGTCAAGAGACACCGGCATAAAAACAAAAACTTTGCCGGCCGCGGCTGTCTCTGAACAAACGTTCCTTTTCTGTTTCTTTTTTCTGTTTTTTTGTTTATAGGAGAGGTTACGTTTCGGGCGACCTTTTTCACGCGTCGTGGCAGCGTTTCCGGCGCCTTTTCTTGGCTTGGGTCGCTGTTTGTTTTTAGAACTTCCTTCGTCGTCGTGCAAGCATCCGCGGTGCGCTGCTTTGTTTGATAAAAAAATTAAAAAAAACCCCGAAAAAACAGCCAAAGAGGTCACTATTTAACGTTGCGTTTTGTTTACCAATTAATTAATCCACAACAGGAAATAATTTGGGGCGCCTGCGTTTGTCTGAAATGTGCCAGATGAGCGGTCAGTGTTTGTTTATCACGCCAATCCTCTTCGAAGTGCTTTGATGTGCCATAATGGTGGAGTGTCAGAAGTGTTCCTACCAGTAAATAGATTTTGTGCGTTGCCTGCATGCGAATTCGTTGAGGGGTTTCGAAAGTTTATTTTGACAGCTGCATGCACGCACGAATGGTTTGAAACACAGCTGGTCGATTGATTCGTAAATATAAAAGATATCTAACGTATGGGTCTTCATTGCATTGTTTGTAAGTGGTAGACTAGTGTGGAACTTACCACGCTGAATACTTGCATAACTTGTAAATAAATGCAGAAATCAGGTGGATAACACCAACCCACTGTTTTTTTATCTTTTGCAAAAATCCCAGAAGGCTGCCTACGGAGTGAGAAATGAATTATGGGAATGACCTGTATGGTCCCGCAGTATCTACCACGTTACACTAAAGAGGAAGAGAGGGACAGACACGGAGCGCAGGCTTTTGTCTGCCCTTGACCGCTTGCCTGTGTTTCCCTGGTCACCTCTGAGGTCACCTTTGTCGTCTGCTACAACCGGTTCTATACAGGGTGTTCCCAGCATTCCTTTCGGTACCACGAATGGCACTGCTCGTTTTGCAAAAGGACTATTTCCATCTGAAAAAAAGTAAGGGAGAAAGAATCATGCCTGAGATGAGTGGGTTGTTTTTTTAAATAGGGGATTCGTTTTGTACTCTCTCAAACCAACCTGCAGAACTCCTGTGAATTCCTCGGCGCTCTTTCGTGAGGATGCATTTTAAAGCCAACAGGAACTTGTCCAGATTTTATTTGCTCTGGCATGCAAAGCACACTGCAAATCTTTTTTTTTTTTTTGTGTGTGTGTGCATGTGTGTGTGTGTGGGGGGGGGGTTATACACGAGTTTAGATGGCACCATTGGCTCTTGTCCAGCTCCAGTTTTGTGCTCCTACGTCAGCTTCATTGCGGATTGCATTGCTGCGTGCCAGCAGAATATGGCAGAGCTCACCCAACTCGGCTTTTTCCTGTGACGCATGGTCAAAGCAATGCTTATATTCTTCACACGCAGTCAAAAATGTTGGTGGAGTCTAAAAAACGTTTACGTGGCAGGGTCGTGTAAAAGCAAGGCCTTAAATATGTAGAGTACACTTTTTGGGAACAAGCTGCCAGCCATAACAAACACCAAAGATTGCAACAAGAAAAACAGTAATTAGCTAAATAATTAACTAAACTCACTAGTTAGCTTTCTATTTAGTGAAAATAAGCATATAGGTAGTTCCAATTAGAAACTTGCTGAGCGTCATTGCAAACTCCGTAATCAGTAAATTGTAGGAAGAAGCGCTGGAGTGCGCTAAAGTTTTCACTTGTGCAGCAGGCCCAAGGCTGGCATGCGAAAACACAGATGATATTCTTATCATCCACGCCAGTGTGTGTTTAAACAGATACAGTGGAAGCTAGGAGCTATGACGTTCTTAGACCAACACCGTCAAAGTCGACTGCCTGAAAATTCCCGTTGTATGGCCAATCGTAGAAAGCCAACCGCAGCGACGCTTTTGGTTTTTCTGTGGCGATAAAGTTAACTCTATGGGCGCCTGTGCACCTTGAGTGCTGATCGACGCTGTGCACGCGCTCTCTTAGTGCCTGAAAAGCCACAGGAAGTTTTAGCAATCAAGCCTGATGAAAAAAAAGACGAGAAAATAAACTCTAAAATTATGTCTACGAATGTAGTCGGAGCTTGTTGTCCTGTGGACTCTTCTTCCGTCCTGGTTGTTTTGCACACTGTTTCATATATTGCTCGAATGTAATCATGGGCAAATTGTGAGGCCAGTCAAATGACAAGTCATCAGTCAATTCTGACCGTAGTTTGTGTCATCACTGTGTAGCATTTCATTTATTATTTTCAATAACCTCAACTTGGAATAATGACATATCAGTTTATTGCGCTCCATCTCACAACTTGCGTGCGACACAATCATGGTATAGGGGAGCGAGCTTAGCTCTGCACAGTGGTCTGTCTGCACCAGCGGGAACTGGCAGGGAGGCAGGAAAGCGATCGCGGTTGTTGCTGCCCTCAGGCCGCTTCCCCGCATTACATCGGTGTGCGTGGGGAAAGCCAAACCTCCCAGGCCGATGCACGCTGCGAGCTAGCATGTGAAGTACTCAGACAGCGCAGCTGCCACCTTCTTCTACAAGATTTACGACGCACAAAGAGAAACCTGTCGACATATGTCATCGCGCAATACGTCAAGATGTAACAAATTTATTTCTATCTTTGTGCGATAGCCGTAGTGCGCGTTGGAAAAAGGTCGACTTTCTCAAAATAACTCCGACGCTTGCGCTCGCATTCTTCTGTCTGAGAAGAGTGCTTTACCACCATCGCACCGGTGTGTTGCAGGAGAGCAGTAGGACGCGTGAGCAGCTTAATGCAAATTTGCTCACATTACTAATATGATTATTATTATTATATAATAATAATAATAATAATAATAATAATAAATTAATAATAACAATAAAAAGCTCGCTTGTGGTTTTTCTAGAAGCATACATTGCAGTGATGTGATTTCTTGGTGCCAAACTGCTTACCCTGCTACATCCTGTTACATTTTGCCAAAATTTGAAGAATTTCTGCCAACATTGTGCCAAAAGTCAATATCACTTACATTACTTAAAATATAATAGTTCAGGCCCAGCTACATAACCAAATTATTACAGCAGGCTTGTGCAAATTTTCAGAACTTTCGATTATAGCATCAAATATTGTACTATTTGATTTCATCTCTATAAACACTGACAGTACTTGAAGTTTCACAATATTTTTTTATGTGCGTGGTTTGTTCTCTCAGGTTAGCTAGCTTCGTTGAAGGTGCTTCTCACCGCACACCTTGTGTCAAGCGACAACCGCAAGCAGAAGCAGAGTGAAGCGGCATCCGCAAAATGAAGGTCGCAATTTTGCGTATCTCATTTCGCCCCAATGCACCCGCGTGCTAAGGTGAAGGCACCATTCTGGAGCCACGCGGTACGTGACGCGCAATTTCTGAATAAAGCTGTGACTATTATATATTGGACTGCAATATTCTGACGATATCTTTCTCAAATTCGAGATTTAGCGAGCACAACTGAGTATTGCAAAGAGACTTGCATGGGGTATTCACTGGACGGCATATTTTAGTGTGCTGATCAGAGCGCATGCTCAGAACGAGCTGACATTATTAGCCTGACAAGACCGGCACTCTTGATGGTGTGCAATGCACGTTTCAAAACTACTGTACAAGCTTGCTGTCAGCACGCGCTTAGCAGTCAGACACGTCATGCTATGGCCGCCAGTGAATACTCCCCATAGGTTTATTTTTTATGTCAACTCTCTTGTTTAGTTATTACCTTTATATGGCTTCATATCTGGTCGATGGCACAGGCAGTAGAGTACATTAAAACTAAATGAGCTGGAGCAGTGGATGGAAGCTTGGAAACAACCTTAACGATTTCCGCAGGTTTATTTTTAAGAAGGCATATTTGTCATTCAGATGCCAATTTTGCTATTATAAGTTCTACAGGGTGTTTCTGCGCAAGCTTCCGAAGAATCACTAAAAATATATTTTTTTGAGATAATGCAAAACTCTTTGCGGGAACAAACTACCAGCCTTGGCGGATGGCAAAGATTGTAAAATCATACTAGTCAGCGTAGACAATAAACTAAAATTGACTGATTAACTAGACAATAAACTAAAAATTGACTAATTAACAAGACAATGAACTAAAATTTACTAATTAATTTTTAATGAGTGAAAATAAACATATGGTTCTACTGAAAGACTTGCTAAGCATCATTGAAAACCACTAAATCAACTCTTTTTAGAAAGATATAAGGCAGCGGCAGCATTTTACGGCATTCCTTAAAAACGCTAAATTTGGACGCGCTTTCTAGGTTTTGGTTTCTTATCGGAGCACATCTTTGCGCCCGCGGTGCTGCTCCCTGGTGGTCGCTGCGCTAAGCCACTGCCTCACCTTCCTGGTAGGGTGGAGGGAAGGATGGCGCACGTGTGTTGCGCTGGGCGCCTTTTTTGCACGTCTTCAGGGCACAGTCATGTGACAACAGAGATCACGTGACCACCTACGTACCCCCCCTCTCTCCCTTCCCCCATCTCAGTTCCTGTCTCTCATTTCTCTCCGCGTTTAGTTTGTTTCTTTGTTTGTTTTTTCGCTGCAAGCTAGAATTTGGACAGCACGCTGAAATGAATCTGTGATGTGCGCACTTAACATCCAGTTGCCGGCAAAGCAGTTAAAATCTCCCTTTGTGGTTGTGGGTCTAAGAGACATGTTTGTTTAACACAGATATGGTTTTTCCATGTAAAATCATGTTGAATGACGTTACAGCGCACAACAAGAGAAACACTCGCAAACACAGACTCACTAAAAAAATATACATTCACTCGGTGCTGACTCGCAACTCATGGTTTGTATCGTCTTCTTCTATGCACAAAGAACCACCTCCTCTTTTTCTATGTTCTAAGAACGAAATGACAACCTCAAATGCAAATTAAAGAGAAAAAAAAAACCTCTTAGAACACAGAAAAAGAGGAGGTGGTTCTTTGTACATAGTAGAAGACAATAAAAACCATGAGTTGTGAGTCAGTGCCCGAGTGAGTGTATACTTTTTAGTGGGTCTGTTTGTGAGTTTTCTCTCGTTGTGCACTGTAACGTTATTCAACATGAACTACCAACTTGCCCAGTCAGCAGACTTACCACATAAAATAGTTTTTTGGAGAATAGACATGACCGAAGAATTACATATAAGTGAGTGGTGTCATGAAGCAAGCTAATGAGTGCAGTCTTCAAATTAGTTTTTCTACTCGTGCTTCCAGTTCTGCCTTTCACATATTTTGTTGTTATATTGTAATCGTGCGGTGAACTATAGTAGCCCCATGTATGATTATGCTATCGAGAATATCGAGCGTTGACTTCTCTACAAATTGTACAAAGCATTCGTCTAGACATTTCCAGGCTTCATTATTTTCTGAATTCGAGGGGTGTTTTTTGGGGCGTTTATTTCGCAACAAATTTTGTTGTTCTAACCTTGTCGAGATTTTTCACATATTTTTGGAGCACGGCCTCTTCGTCATTATCAGAAATTGTGCCTCCACCAACATAGTTTGGGAAAGGGGGAGCACATAGGTGGTCACACGGGTCACGGGATCCCTGTTTTCACGTGGCTGCGCCCTGACGACGTGCAAAAAGGCGTCCTGTGTTGCGCGTCTCGGCCACTTGGGAGCAGGACCGTGGGCGCAGAGATACGCTCTGATAAGAAACCGAAAGCTAGAAACATGTCCAAATTTAGTTTTTACAGAACGTCGTCGAATGCTGCCCCTGCCTTATGTCTTTTTAAAAGAGTTGATTTAGTGGTTTTTGATTATGCTGAGCAAGTTTCTCAGTCGAATCATATGTTTTTTACTAATTAAAAATGAATTAGTAAATTTCAGTTAATTATCTTGCTAATTAGTATGTTTTTCAAACCTTTGGCATCCGCCAAGGTTAGTAAGTTGTTCCCGCCAAGAGTTTATTTTTATCTCGAACAGCATATTTTTAGGTATTTTTAAAGCTTTTGCAGAAATGCCCAGTACGCCGTTATTGATGTTCATATATTAATATATGGTGCCCGTGCATTTCTATTGGTGCAAGTTTACTAGGGACGTCTTGCCACCTGGAGCTGGTCATTTTTATTGACTAAAGCCCAACAAACAATATGCCATCAAAAACAAGCTCCCACTAAAAGCACTTCAATGCCCCTTTAAGATAGGCAATTTTTTTTTTTCTTTCTGGGTTTTTAGTGCTGCAACTGGGTTTCCTGCGGCAGTCGCCCGGGGTTGGAACTCCGGGACCAGTACGAGGTGCTCTGCCTGGGTCTCATGGGGGCCGGGAAGTCGACCGCCCTGGCAACCCTGGTCGGCGAACCGTCGGACGCCCTGGAGCCCACCACGGGCTTCAACATCAAGACGCTTCCGGTCAACGACACCGTGCTCAACATCAAGGAGCTCGGAGGTGGGCTTCCTCTGGCATATCTATGTTTACTTAGAATTTGCTTGACGATGGTGTCGAGGAAAACGGCCACTCTTACAGAGCTTTTTCGTTGACCCTTGTCCCCAGCCACATAGTTCACACGTCCGGTATGGGCGGGAAGAAATAAAGCGAGGCATTACAACTTGGAACAAGTTAAACAATATAAACGAGGGAAAAGCGAGAAGGGTTAACAATCGCGGTAGAACACAAACCCCTTCCGGTTGCGTGGCGAGGGCAAAGCAATGTTTTCCCCTGTACCGGAAGTTCTGTAACTCAAAATGGCAACGACTACGCAAAAAGTTCTATGTCTGTGCCACAGGAATGTTTCTTTTCCAGCCTGTGTAATATTCGTAACATTAATCTGCTTTTAGACACAATCGCTCGGTCGTTGCCTTCGGTAGTGGGCCAGTTTCACGTAGTAATTTACCTTAAAATACCGAGCAGGTGCCCACCCAAAGGTTGGAGATAATCATAAAAACATGGGGATGGACGCTTGCTAGGTCCGAGAGGAGGAAGCAGAGGGGGCGCATGGTAGGGTTGGCCTTCGTTTGATCCAGCAGAATGGAATAGAAGCAGTATAAGGGTTTGGAAGAACCCCTAATTTTTAAGGCAACTATGCCACTCTCGTTGAGCCTTCTTTGTGCCGGCGCTCTCGTGCGAAGCTTTGCCGCTTCGTGACGGCTTCTCGGAGAAGCGGCTTCTGTTTGCTCGGTGGGCTCAAAAGTATGTTGGGGTGGGCACTTGATATGTCCTTTCCTAATATTTTAAATGTTTCAAAAGCGGTGGTGGGCACAAGGGCAGATGCACGGTATTTTATGGTAGGAGCGATAATGTAAGACCACGGCCCTTAGGTGCCTGTTCTGGAATTTTTTTGTCGTGCCTTCTGAAAGGTTTCTTAAGGGACAGATTGAAGCGCCCGAGGCGCGCTGCCGACATCAGGAGTCAACCAATGGAATCAATCGGAGAACCGGATGAATAGACGCAAGTTCGAAGAGGCCGCGGAGGAGAGGGTCGCTGCATGCGTCTACTCTTTCATAAAACCCCACGGGCCCGTCGAAAAGATGGATAATTGGAAATGCCATCTATGTGAAACCTAGGGTCGTATTATTTCGAAATAATTAAAACGCTGCACAAAGGGTGCTACGTCTGCTTTCAAAATATTATCAACATTTGTCAAATTTTTTAAACATTTTCTTTTACTCCTACGTGGATCGGCGCCGTTTCTGGCTACAAAATTTACTAGGGCCGAAACTGCCGAAGTTTCCGGATTGGTGAGTGGTCCATCCAAGGACCGTGGTAATACCCAATTAGGCCCAGGCGAAAATCAGTCCACTTCCAGCTGGATTATGAAACTGGAAACGAGGTGGTCCAGCTGGACCCAGTTGGAATCCAGCTGAACCGCCTCATTTCCAGTTCCATGATCCAGCTGGAAGTGGTCTGATTTTTGCCTGGGGGGCTAGGAGCAAGAGGGCGCATTGCCAGGAGCAGCTTTTTCCCATTGCAGGTACGGACGCCGTGCGTCCTTCTGGCACCAGTACTTTGAGGGCGTGCACGGGCTGCTGTTTGTGGTGGACGCGTCGTCCGGAGAGGCGTCCTTGGCAACGGCCAGGGACACCCTGCAGAAGGAGGTCCTCGCCCAGGGGAGCCTCAAAGGACGGCCGTGCGTCGTGCTCGCCACCCACGCAGACGTCGGCCACAGCGTCCCTTCCGCGCAGGCAAGGAGAAACTTGACGGAACTCGTGCAGCTCTCAGTGATAAAGGAAAGCCGAAGCACCTTTCGGGGAATCCCAAGTTTGGAGCGGACTCCTAGAGATTTTGTCCCGTGAATTCGGTTGCCGCACTTAACTCGGGCAGAAGTAAACGTAAACCGCTTTTATGTAAGACAATGTGCACAGCGATTGCCGCAGGGCGTGCGGCGAGCCTCTCCCGCCCGTTATCTGTCAGAAGCGTTGTGATGTTGTCGTTGGCATCCTCGAGCCAGCTTAGTGGTGAGCAAGAGCCATCTGACCCCGCTCGACGACGTCACTTTTCCCAGTTTTTCTTTCTGCTCTGGCGCTCTCCTACGTTCAACACACCGCAACAGGCGAGGCAATGTCGAAACTTTTTATTGGTAGTTACGACGCTCCTACATGCAAAGGAAAAAAACATTTTTTTTAAACAGTGTGGATGGGAAAAGGAAGTTATAAAATGAATTAACAACGAAAAGGATAATTTTTTTACCTATATATTTACGGCGCAAAATGAATTTCTAGTTGGTGCCAGCGGGCGCCACGGAAAAGTGGCCGCTATTTATCACGTGACTGGCCACTGTTTATCATGAGTACTTGCGCTCTTTTGGAAGCTTCCTATGGTCTCTAAAAGTTACTTATTGATCTTCGTTTAAAGTGCAACAAAAAATGAAGATTAATAAGTAACTTTAGAACCAAAAGAAGCTCCTGAAGAACGTAAACACCACGTGATAGACCTGTGCGTCGGTCAGAAACTGACGGCGGCGGCGCGCTGGAGTGTTTTCTTCCGGTGGCAGCAGCATGGAGAAACGCGTTGAATCGGCGGCGCACCACGCTCAGCGTGCGGCGGCGCACAGGTCTACCACATGACCAGCGTGGTTCCCGCGGTCAGCCAACTACAAATTCGTTTTTCGCCGTAAATATAGCTTTAAAATTTTTTTCTTCATCGCAAATTTGTTTTATGACATTCTTTTTTCATCTTAGGCCAGGGTGGCCAAGCTGCGACCATGAGCTGCGGCTCTTCGGCTTGTTAAAGTGCGGCTTACGGCTCCCTCCCCTACCTACCTCCCCCCTCTTTACCCCCCAAACTTCCCCAAAAAAAGAAATGGAACGTGTTTTAAATCGAAAGACAGGTTGCGGTTTGGTGGTCTTGTGCCACTGCTACCTTACATACAGATGGACTGCTTTTTACTCGGATAGATTGAAAGTAGTTTAAGTTTCGTTTATTGCTCTTAACAAAAATTTGCCCCCCCTCCCCCCCCGCGGCTCTTGGAAGTTTCGTGGTTTATTTGCGGCTCTTAGGCCGGGTCATGTGTATATTAGATATGTAAGCGAGGCTCCTCCCTGGCAATGCCATTGAACCGTCATAGTTGCAATTACTAAACTTTATGGACCTCCAGTGGAGTGCACTTAATGGCTGCCGTGAGGTGTGCACGTTGCTCTTCAGTTTGTGTAAGCTTTCACTGCATTAATTTCCCATCCCCTGGCAAAGGATAAGCTTAGGTTTACACACCGCTTGAGCTGCTGACGGGCATATGGATACCTCCAATGTGAATGTGGACTCACTAAATCTAGAACAGGATCTCGATTTGGAAAATGGAAATCTGATAGTGATTACGTTATGACGATTGATGAAGTTGAGCATTGTTCTAAGCGTGTTTATTTCTTCAGAACACTTCGAATATACCTTCTGGGCATTTGAAGGTAACTTCGGAAGCATTGCTTTAAGGAGTGCCTTTTTGGTGTTCCGGGTTTTTCTCGTGCTGTCAGCTGATCCTTGATACGCGTGTTATATACCTGCAAGGGAATTTTTACGCTTTGCCCGCATGGGGTTGTTCTCGGTGTGAGTTGCAAAACCAACTTTGAGCAGTACGATCCTTTATGGTAGCTGGTTCTCAAAATTCTCAATCTCGAGAAACCCCCGTCTCTCTCAAACGACGCTTTAAGAACCACGGCCTGCGGCATTGATACATTAAAAGCGGAG